>JZKD02S2380023.1:307791-322218 GCA_000966675.3 Picea glauca | reverse complement strand
ATTGAGCATATATAGTGCGTGGCTATCTTTGAAACAAAAGACTTCCCTGGGTTGATAATTTATGTTTCACTTGGTTGTTTAAAATTAATTAAGCAATTATAGTGACCAACAGATGTAATATGAGGAAACATTTCTCCAGAGTTTACTTTCTCTTAAATTTTCTCTCCTTTTCTAAAAGCTTGTATATGGCTCAATTTGTAGCCTCCAAAGGGAATTGAAGGGTCAAATCAAATCTTTTCTAGCATATGAAAGGCCAAGGATCATGGATCCCATGACTTGGCATGGAAAATATGAAATATTTTTAATTTTGAGAACAAAACCTGATGTACACGGGTGGTAATGGAGAAACATGTGTATACACATGTTGTATAAATATAACCCATGTATATGTACAAAAATTTAAATTTTTTACTTTTGAATGAGCAAGATGGGGAAATTGAGTCTGTAGAGGGAAGGGGTAGGCCACCAAAGAATTATCCATAGAGTGTGGAAAAAAATTATATAACATATTCCCCCTTATGTGTGAGGTCAGAAGAGCAATCACGATGGCTGAAATACATTGCAATTCCAAGAAGTGGAGTAGTGAGGACCCAACTGGAGGAACTAGTCACCTATCAGAATATTACTATACATATTGAATTTGTACACATGGCTGCCAATATGAAGTACACTCCATATCCATGTGCGTATATAGAAGTTTTTCATGGCCATGCATAAATAATATAAAGTAGACATATACCATAGGCGGTCATAGGTATGAACAAAACACAATGGAGTCCAGTCTCAAAATCAATTGAAGATATATTTATACAATTAAGTACAATATGATCTTCCATGATAAATAAAGTCATATAGGACTGGTGTGATTAAAGACAACAACATGTATGAGGTGTTTATACTGTGAATATGAGATCTTCTACACTGACCATCGATGGTGCAAGTCCACATTGTGTGAATAAACTAGTTGAAATCAAACACAGTGAGACTTCATTTGAATATCGATCATTGAGTTATACCATTAACAAATGTGATACAAGCTACCGATGATGAAAGTAGGTGTCAAGGCACCAAGTACATTCAACAAGTGTGAATAAAGGTGTTGAGGTTGAACACTTGAAGAATCCATTGAGCAGGATACATTAATGTATTCCCAACTGTCGATGATGAAAAATATGTCATTGATCACTGCAATCCTCTAGGTACTCTTATGACTCTAGATCTTGATTCCAGAATAGATGAGTTGAAGTCGATGGAATGTGATCTGTTGAAAGGAGGGAATTAAGGTATCCCCCATCATCTAGTGTGAGGAACAAGGAAATACTTGATGATTAGGAAGAAATCGTATGAATAGGATATGCACGAACCAATGACCATGTGCGTCTCTCATGTGCACCCGATGTAAGTAGTACACAAAAGAGACCCTATGAATAATAGTAATTAATGAAAATTGTCGTCAGAGGCAAGGAATCGACCAATAGGGTCTAATGGAATCCAAGACATTGCACGAATCCTAATGTGTGAATAGATTTCTTGTAATCAAACACAAGGGAAACCACCCAGTCAACGACCAATGAAGATGTATCATCTGTTGGGTTCAAGGTCACCTACCAATTAAGAAAGTAGGCCTAGGGTGCAACGTAGGAAAATATCTTCATGTGATTCTGAGATGCACTTATAAAGGGATGGCTGACATGCAAAGTCAAGAATTATGAGGAATGGCCAACATAGGTTTAGACTTCCTTTGAACAAGAGCATGAGACAAATGGATAACTATGGAAACATAGAATCAATACTGAACATTGACAAAATTTTGTGACACATGAGGCATCAACGAACTCTCCATAGGGACTGTAAGAATAACTAGTCGAAGGAGTAATCTCGTAGTAATGAGTTCATACTCTTAATGCCATACTAAACCCAAATCTTTAATGAATGGACTCAAAACTCTGTTCTATGTTAAAAGGAGACAAAATTGTTGTCGATAGAATATAATACTCTTTTCCCACCCTTCTTTTTTGTTTTTATATATTTTTTTCTTTTTCATATTATTAAATCCTAAAAAAGATGTAAAAGAATGTTATGATACAAGAGAGGAAACGAGTGTCGTGAACAAGCCAACTAGTTCCATGTGGTGGAACATACCTACGCTCGATGCATAGGAACACATGCAGGATAGGACACTTGGGGGGATGTTTCCTCTAGGCGTAAGGGGTGTCAAGATGCAAAGGATATATGAAAGGAACTTCTTGGCGAACACTGAGAAATGTTGGGGCAATGGGATTATAATGAGAAAGAGGGAGCCAAAAATAGACTCAATAATACAAGAAGGATAATGAAATGAAATTAAAACTCAACTTCAGGAAGTAGGCTTCTAATAGTGTTATTTTTCATAAATTTAGTCTCTCGAGCCCAAAAAAGTGTAAAACAATACCAAGGAGAACTCTTCTAGTCAATGTTGAATAGAGTATTTATTTTTCATAGTTAGTCCATTCTATCTGAAAAAGGGGTAAACTTATACCAAATAAACATTCTTTCAAATCTGTTTAACGAGTGTGAAAGAAAACTAGATCACTTGACAATCTTTTCATTTTTAAGGTGTCTAAAAAAGAGATTAACTGAGACTCCAGGATGTAATGGAGGGAGTCTTGTAGGTAGTAGCCAGAAAAATAATGAGTAGAAGACATGAGTCTTGAACACAATTTCATAGTGGGACTCTAAAGGGCTATGAGACCTATGGAGTAACTTCTGCATGGACACCAAATGGAAAAATTGGTTCTAACTAGGCCCCCCATGTTTGGTAAGTCTCTACCACTTAATAACGACACTTCTAGTAACAACGAGGAGGTTATGTGTTGCTAAAAAATGGGTTTGTACCTAGGGAATATGAATCGCGGTCATAGGACGATGCAAAAATGAAAAGCAAGGTGAAAACCTATCTTATATGTCAGTGATGATATATACCTTCCAGAGGCACAAAAAGGCTAAGGAATGTTGAAAATCCACCATAACCTAAAAAAATCACTTCAAGCAATGTCTTACACTGCATAATTAATCCATATGTTTTCAAAAATGGAAAATACAGGACAAAAACTATATAAAGTGGGTAAAAATATATACAATAATGTACAATAATGTACAAAGCTCATGCTTGAGCTGGAGGGCTCAAGAATAATACTTTTTGAGATAGAGCCCATTTTTGGGCTCTTTCAACACGTTCCCTTCACAATCCTCTAACTCATGGGCTCTTTTTTCGAGGACACATCTCACAATAACGTGATGGTGCCCCCCAACCGAGTTCGGGTTGTAATCCATGAAATCCACCCCCTACTTGGTGAAGGGACTGACGGTAATGACTGCGTGAAGAGGGGTAGGGTGAAAATGCATCTTATAAGTGAACACCTGGCAAGGGTGAAACTTCTTGACTGCTTCTAAGTAGTCTTTAAAAATTGACGACCAAAAATAACGAGCTCGCAATATTTTTTGGGTTGTTGCAAGCCTAGATAAGTGACCACCGTATGCCCCACTGTAGCAGTCATTGAGTATGGATTCGACTTATTTGTGAGTCAAACAATGATGTAGAATATAATCTACCCCTCAACGATACAAAGTGTCACCGATAATGAGGTAGTTTTTGGATTGATAACATACACATCGTCGGTCGTCTCTCGAAAGATGTTGAGGAAGATTCAAAGTTTCAAGATATTGTTGTCAAATTGACTTATCATTCATATAAGTCTCGATTTCGTGTTCGAAAATACTAGGTTCTGTCCCTGGAATTTCTTCATATGACCAAGTAAACACATCTCAGAACTCCTTAAAAATATTGGTGTAAATCTGAATTTCTTCAGGCGAGCAATATCCATCGATATAAACATTCTCAACCTTGCCAGGGGTTTGAGATATGTTGATCGCAATGGTAGGAGAGATATTCTCCATGTTCCCTTAAGAATATATGACATGCTTATCCAAGGGAACCATGGTGTGACCAAAAATCTTTCTCATTGCGGATCTAAACTCATCTCATTCGATCCTTTCCAACTCTGGGAAAAATAATATCTGTGCTGAAGGTCCTCCCAAGGCCTTTCAAGACTAGTCACACCCTCTAAGATCACTTCGTCCAAAAGCAAAGTATTGTCGAGGAAAACATTTGAACTAAATTTTTTTATGGCCCATATGAGGTCTATGACAGTATCCACTTCTTCAGTCCACGAAAAAGGAGGATCTAGGTCTGTAGTGGCTTCTTGGATAAACAAATATGCAGTCTCAACTGCATACAATGGAATTTTCATTCTGATGTGTGAGTGACCTTCATACGATGCAGTCGGAGAAGGTAGAGTCCATGGGTCATCCAAATATGAAGTACATAATGATACATGCCTCAATGACGATGAAGATTCATCGGAAACAACATTAAAATACGAGATTGGCGCCAAGAAATTAAAGGTTCCCATCAAGGAAGGATACATTCAGACACCAATGTTCTCAATTTCCTTTTGCGAATTCTCAACAATTGGTACCAAGGGTCCCACCGTTGCATAGGAGCTGGAGCACAAGAAAGATAATTGGTTGATTATCACAACCTTCCCTTCATGGGGAAATCATAAACATGAAACAACGATGACATGACAACTGCCATAGTGTAAATCCAATTATGCCCCAGTAAAATATTGTAGTCAAGGGGTGCATCAACCACCTTGATCTTGACCACCACAATTTTACCACCTAAATAGCCCTGAAAAGCATGGAGGATACTGTGGGGTCTGAACGAACGTCCATAAAATGTAGTTAACATAGTCATAGAATGAGAAATATGGGGAGAGGAAATGGCTTTCTGGAAATATAGAGACATCAAAGACATTGAATCACCTTCATCGATGACAATACACTTAATATTTATATTCATATATTTCACATGTATTCAAAAAGACACATGGTAAGGTAAGGAAGATTGGGCATATGCAACATCAGACTTGATAACTTTCGAGCCACTTGAGTCGAGAACCCCCAGTGTAGATAACAATAAATTCCTCGGTGTGGGGCACGTCTGGAGTGCCTCCAAAGCTGACATCACACACGACGTTTGGACCAAATCTTCGACAATAGAGTAATTTTGGGCGGCTCTGGCATTGGAATTATGAGTAAAGTGATTAAGAAATCCTTTCGGAACGTGAGGCATAGGGTTAGGCCTATCGATTTGCAAAGGTGTTTCCAGAGGGGGAGGCTCTGTACCCAAAGTAGGTCGCGGAGGACCATAATCACGAGTCCTAGTGACTATGCTAACCTCAAATCGGACCATATTCACGCATTTATGGACACCATCATGTGTCGAGGGATTTTGACCTCCACCCAACACATTTCCTATGTTCGAGGTTCCTGAGGCCATATTTTGATTATGCGGAAATGGAATAGTTAACATCAAGGGTGATTTTAAGGATGGAAATTTATTTTAAGATGTAGAAACCTTGGAGAATCTTACTAATCCTTCATATTCCAAATCTAAAATGTTGCCGATATTTTTGTAAAAATATTCAAAATTATAAGGATTTTATATAGTTTATATAAAATTTTGCAATTTTTAAGGTAAAATAATTTTATCCTGTAAAATTTGGGTGAATCATTTTTAGAACAACGAATATTTTTTTGGGAAAAACATGGAAAATTATCCCATGAGCGAAAATTAGCCCCTAAAATCATCCATGAATTTAACATAGCAGGTTGATTCGTTATAATCCTTGAGGATTCCTCTATCTTAGGGCATAAATGGGTAAGGTTATCATCTATACACAACTTACATGGAAACTTCACCTTTCGATTTTCCTTCTTTCCCTCGCCAACAATTTTACCAGACTTGTCATTATTTTGATTTTCCTTGTTGTTATTATTCCCACCCTTGCATTTATTATTTATACCTTTCCTCTTATTCCCTTTGGGTTGTTGGTTACCCTTTGGGTTTTTTGACTGCACAAAATGTAATTCCAAGGACTCAGCGAGAGGAGACGAAGTTGTATCTTGTCCCATTGCAGACTGGTTGAAAGATAAATTTTTCATCTGATTCATCACCTGGTCTGTAGACTTGTTATTTTTTGAGCCTATAATTCCATCGACATGGGGTCCAGGATTTTGTCTTGGATCATTACTTGATCGTGGTACGCCAGGAATAATTTTAGAGCATCCCAAATTGAGCATATATAATATCTAATTACTGGGATTTAAATATGGCCTCTTCCTCTATCGTTACCCTGGATGTAGAAACATCCTTAGAAATATAAGGCAATAGGGACTTAAGGAACCACTCCAATAGAAACTCCGGAGGAATGTTATCTTTAATCAACTGTTTTATTTTACGCCATTCTTGAATGCGATATGAGATGTGGGTGGATTTTTCCTGATGGAAAGTTGATAAAATATCCGTACCAGCATCGTAACTAACCAACAATTGAAAGTGGTTGAGAAAAATTAAGTCCAAATCATGGAAAGTTTGGTATGTGGCCCCTGGTAACTCGATGTACCATTTTGTAGAAACCCTCGTAAGGGTGCATTGAAACAACATCAAACAAACCAAGTCATTATTAAGAGAGTTCGACGAGCACCATAAGTGAAAAGTAGTAACATGATCACCTATATCCTTGCCACTCTTACCCTCAAATTTTTGAATGTATAGGGGAATCTTGGTAGGAACTGGGGTCCATTCTAAATCATGACACATAGGGCCGTTTATTAATCTCAACAGATCTGGAAAATTCACCGTGGCCAAAAAAGGGAGCCTTGGTTGTGGCATCTAAGACCATGATCCTAGGAAATATTGACTTTGAGAGATTGTGGGTCAAGGAGGGTTCTAGTAGACACCATGGCCCTGCCTGGTAGGATAATATCCCCCTCCTAACTGATTCATGAAAGGTTGTAAAGGAATCATCACTGATGGGACCATTTGTGAGGAAAACGTGATATGATATTGATTACCCATGTGAGGATATACATTTCCCCCTAACGAAGGAAGTCCATATGAGGGGTTTCCCATGTTATAAAATTCATTCCCCTTTGATGTAATACAAGAGGTTAGAGGAGGATTTTCCATAAGAAAGGAATTCATGGGAACATGCATTGTGGATGATGGATAGACAGATGGGATATATGAAGTAGAAACGCTCCCCATTTACCCATTCCATCCTTGAAAATTATAACTAGGATTGGATCCTAACATAGGAAATGGATAAGGGATATTTCCCCCACCAAACAGGAAAGGATTAAAATGAGGCAACGTGCCCCATGACCCAAAACTAGCATTAATGTTAGATGTCATAATGGAGGAATACATGTATGAAGTCATATTCGACATACCAAAATAAAAAGGAATAGAGGCCAAAGGCATCGAATGAGCACTATAACTATGGATCCCCATCGAAAATGTGACAGGGGGAATGGATATCGATGATGATGAAGTCATACCACTCAAAAATATAAAAGGATCTGTCCCCATGGATTGAGCTAAGCTTATGGAATGGGTAGCACTAACTGAGGGAGTTCCTAAAATCTAAGTAATCAATGATGAGGGAGTCATGGGGACTCCACTAACCATAATGAAGGTTGGAATAAATTCAATAATCATATATGAATCAATACTCATGATGGTATGATCATACGCTTGAGAGATGGTGATGTACGTACCACATTTATTAATTCTACTTTTTTTAGGAGGTGATTTTGGTATCAGACCAAATTATGGTAATTGATTCATGAGCCAAAAAGACTGACGGGGAGGCTAGTGTAACTCCAGGATGACTCAAAACTCATGACGCAATGAAAAATCCTAAGGCCAACTAATAAACAAAGAAAAAATCCTAAATAAAACTAGAAGCCAATGCACACAAACATGAGAGGATGGATGAAAAGGGGCCTCCCGAACTAAAGAAGGTATGCCTTTCCCAGGAGGCGATTGAGACTCCTGAAAAATAGAGCAGAGGTAAAATAATCAGTTATAAGGAACCTCGTGGACTTCACAATGTAACAAGTCATACCCTTCCGAAGAGAAGATCCTCCATAAATTCTATGTGTTTTCTGATCCCTATATGACTCAGGGTACCTGCAGAATAACCCCTACAAGTAACTTGTGTGGATACCTAGAATAAAAAACTAAGATCACCGTGGTATAACCAATGCTCTGGCGAAAAGTCACAGGTCAGGTCCACCTTATGGGAAGTATAGCTAAGCCCAAAGCTAAAGAAGCACCAAGGTACCCCAAGAACCCCTAGATATGAATAGAACTGTAGAAATATCTTTGACGCTAGGAAGGTATTAGGGGGTTATCTATGCAACCAAATTCACACAACCTTGTACTTAAGTTCAGTTTTAGTGGAGTCTCCCAAGAACACCAATTATACAATGGATTTCACCACTCCCTGGACAGACACCTATGTTGAGTTTTGTAGCCTTGGAGAATTTTACTCACAAAATCCTATTCCAAGGCCCTAAATCCTAAACTTGTTTGTGTACCCTAAGAGATAAAATATTTCTAACCAATTTTAATTATTGAGCATTAATTTTAATAGGTTATGTTAATTCAAGAGGTATGATCCTGAAACTAATGGTGTTATGACTCAGGGTACGAAATAACCGCATGTAAAAACACTACTAATTACTAGCCTTGTTTTTTAAAAGAAATGGTATGCTTCTAAATGATGTACGCAAGATGCAGTCTCTTTTAATTTCAATAAAAACGCAATATTTCCTAAAATGCCAAGACTACTACAATCTAGACAAAAGTGAAAATTCTTCGAATGAAATGCATTTTTTTTGTATTTTCAATATAGGAAAATGAAAATGAAAATGAAAATGAAAAAACCATTTTTTTTTGTATTTTCAATATAAAGGAATGAAAATGAAAAACTAAACAAATAAACTCTTATATAGACCCTACTACAAGCACAAGAATACAAGCCAAGCATGACACCAAGAAGTTGCTACTTAGACCTAAATGGAAGGACTAAAAATGAGAAAAACAACAAGAAACAAGTTTGCCAAAAATTTAACAATAACACAAATTCCTATCACTCTGCAAGCACTCAACAGACAAAACAAAGACCCAAGAAGACTCAACAACACTCAAAACCCACCCAACAAACACCAAATTGAGCCTAAAAGGATTAGGAAAATATGTACACGACTATTTTGGTAACATAAGCGTATGTACTCACCCTAGACACAGACATCTCGCGTATGTACGCGGCTATTCAAGGAAAACACATGTATTCCAAGAAAAACACTAACTGGATAAGAATTAAGCCAAGCAACTAAGATATACAACAATGTACAAGTTGTTAAGATACAAGCGACAAAGAAACTCAGGAAAACAGAGAGCGATAAAAGAGAAAAATCACCAACTAACCCCAAAAAGGATATTCCCTAGTGGAGTCGCCAATTCTGTTATGAGGAATAAATCTCTATGGTTTTGGGTAGGACCACAAAAACTATAAAGACACCAAGAAATCAATCGAAATATCAAATATGATAGATAAATGAAAATTCCAACAAAAGAAATTCTAGAAGCTTACCGCTTCCGGATGTTCATAGGAGACCAATGTTGAGCTCACAATCCAATGCCTGATACCTACAACTTGAGCTCAACATCCGAGATACATAAGCATATGGAAAATGTATGAAATTTTAGCATATAAACTAGCATAAATCCATTAACATGTATAAAAAATTTACCCATGGAAAATAATATAAACATTTGCAACCTATAATTGGACAATAAAAGAGTATTTCAATTAATATAATCAACATGAGTACATAGGTGACAACCTCTTGTATCAACAACTCGTTGAAATTGAGAAACTAAGTCCCTCCACCTGGGCCTTCACCACTTCAATCCTCTATAAGATAAGCTCACAAGTTCTAGGAGTAATTGGGTTCCTCCTTCATAAGATAGGGAGAGCTTGGGGGATCAACATAAGGATAGTTTAGAATTAAGGGACTAAGGGATGTAGACTCAAGGATGTAATATGAGGGAAAATTTCTCCAGAGTGTACTTGCTCTCAACTTTTCTCTCCTTTTCTCAAAGCTTGTATATGGCTCAATTTATAACCTCCAAAGGGAATTTAAGGGTCAAATCAAAGCTTTTCCAGCATATGAAAGGACAAGGATCATGGATCCCATGACTTGGTATGGAAAATCCAAAATATTTTTAATTTTTAGCACAAAACTCAATGTATGCGGGTTCTAATGGAGAAACCTACATATATGCATGTTGTATAACTATATCCCATGTATATGTACAAAAATTTGAATTTTTTACTTTTGACTCGGCAAGATGGGGAAACTGAGTCTGCAGAGGGAAAGAGTAGGCCACCAAAGCATGATGTATAGACTATGGAAAAAAATTCTATAACAATAATCAAATGATTCATTTCAAAGTTACGTCACTTGATGTTAACATTCCACGTTGCTATTTCATAATCATGCCACTTTTTTCGAGGGGTTGCGTAAAAAAATTGAAAACCGTTCAAGAGGGGGGGCGAGATTAGTGCATCGCTGCCACATGGTTATGGAAAAACCGTGGTATACCATTTTGGGTCCCATCCCCTTTATTAACCATCGTGCATACGAGGGGGACGAAATTACATATGGGTCATCGATTTTTTCTAATCCCGCCTAATCAACCTATGACATAGAAGATTTTTTAATGGTTAAGAACATGTGTTTCCTCCTAAGAGGTCAGAAGTTCAAATCCATGGGGGAGTAGGGTATGTATACCTCTGTATACTTTACCAGCCATATTGTTGGGTGGAGGGGGTCCTTTTTTCCACAAACAAGGGGGTATCATACCCCAATTTGGTGTTTGGCTTGACCGTGACCTAAAAGATTGATTATTATTGTATAATACAACATATAGGAAAACAAATTAAATTTTCATTCGATGATTTATTAAAATAAAATATAAAACAAATGAGATTCAACATAAAGTTAAAACAATATAAAACTAAACTATATTAAATTTTTATTAAAATGTTTAAAAAAAAAAAAAAAAAATCTAAACCAAAATTAAAAGAAAATTTAAAAGTTAAACAATTATTTAACTAACTACTAATTTAAAACTAATTATTAAGAAAATTTATTTTTATTTAAAAAATAAACAATATTACAACATTAGGCTCCAATTGGGGATTGTGTTTCCCTGCGAGGCACTATAAAACAATAGACCATGTTGCTTCACTATTGCATATGGAGTCATTACTCTGAAAACATATCACTTGAAAACTTATTCTAAAATTAACTTCTCTTTTTTAAATAAATTAGTAAAATCTTTTCTGTCAATTCTAAAAATTAAATTGTAATAGAAGAGACAAAACTACTACTAATTACAAATTTTAACATGTCCGAGAGAACAAGACCAGGATAGGATAAAAATATTTTCCTTCATTTAATTTTACTCGGAAGCTATCTAAGGTAATTCAACAATAAATTTTGGGTCAAAAATAAAATTTCTAACTGATATTTATCAATCCAAGGCTTTGAAACTTGTAAATGTAAAAAAAAAAAAAGTATATCTTAATTAAGGTCAGATAAAGTTATTTTTGAGGAAACTAATTAAATCGAGTAATAGAATAAATATACTTATTAGTAATCCTTCTTCATCTTCACGGTGTTGCTAAACTGCCAAAAAGCGTCCATAGCCTATGGTGTAGTCACCCCGACATCACAGGCCTTGCTTCACTGCCAACGAGCATCCATAGCTCTAGTGAAGATACTTGCATTTCCCAATTGAATTTCCTTTTGTCATATCTTTTGTTCTTATTTCATTTTTGTATGAGATGGGGGAAATCAATATGTTTTACACACTTAAGGATTATGTATGTTTTCTGAACACGAGTTAGAAATACCCGAGTTATAAAGTATACTCATAGAAGTTTTCATTTCCTCAGTCCTAACTCTATATTTCCAAAATAAACTAATTTCATGCTTCATTATTTTTCATAATTAATAAAATGCCTTGAATAAACAATCAGTTATAAATTTGACAATAAATCCTCTTCTTATAAGAGAATTACCCAAAACATACACTTTCAACTTTTATGAGGAAATAAATAAATTATTCTCCTTTCTAGTTAATGATAACATGTCAAAACATTTCATTATGAGTTAGAACAATCATTTCTAGTAAGATTGGTAAATTTTGAGAAACATAGGATTTTATTTATTTAAAACAAAATATTATAACCTATATGATAAATAAAACAAATAAAACTCTAATCTATGAAGAAAAAATAGAACAACAATCTGTAATTCTAAACAACTAATTTTTTTTAAGAACTTTCTTAACTTTAGGGAAGATAATTCCCAACGCGTTTTGGTTGGATTATCCTTCTTGATAAAATAAAATCATGAAACTTATATGAATCAAGTTTCAAATCCAATATATTTGTTTTGGAAGTCTTTGAAAATTTCAAGGAAAAGTAAATTCCAATGATCTGGATTATTTTGAGATTGAAATGAAGGTGGAGATATAATAAGGAAATACACAGAAATATTGCAAGAAACACAGAGATACAATAATACACAATTTCTATTAGTGAAATAAATGTATAGAAACTGTAAAAATACAGAGTGAATGAATTCACTAGAATGGTGGCAGCTTATCTCTAAGAAGAGATGTGATGGCTACGCTCATTCACAAGAAGATGTGTTTACAATGAGGCTCAAAATCACTTTTTAACATAAAGAATAAATGAGAAAATCCAAAACCCTAACCCCGCGAGATGAAATGCCAAAAGGTTTATGGGCCTCGATGGGGGTAGTTGATACGTTAACTTATCGAGGGAGTAAATGTTTCATACGATCTCCATTTTTGGCACACGATATCTCGTTGGACAAGTCTAACCGAGAGGAACACATTCTCACTAGGTCTCAAAATATTCCCAAACTTTTAGGACCCAAAAAACTACCAAGGTGGAAAATCATGTTCTAAGCTAGTGGAATAGGTGGGTGGACATTGATATCCATTTAGATAATTCCTCCCCCTTTAGTAAGAAATGGTCCCCATTGCGTCAAGTTCATGTGGGATATGGGGAAGATTTTGCTGAATCTGAATCTTGGTGAGCTACTTTCCTTGCTAAAGAAGTTGTTCTGCTTAGCTTGTTGAAGGTTGACATGAACCTGTTGTTGGAGGGGTTGGATCCAATCAACCAATCTAATTTCATGATTTTCATTTATATGAGTGTGGGACGACTCTTTCAGCGAATATGAAACATGAAGAGCTATATCAACGGGGGATAATGTTTGGAACCCCAAGGACACATGAAAAGAGTTGTGGCCAATAAAGATGTGAAGGGTTTTTTTATAGCTTGTCTTGATTGGGCAGTGTATAGGAATGCCCATAGGTGAAGCAAGAATATATTTGTGCTCTTCCATAATATTTTCAACCTGCTTCTGCTAGGTAGAAAGGTTTTGGGTTGACGATCTATTGGTCACAATGTCCTTCTGTTCACCTTCTGACTGGATTGTGAAGAGGCTAAAATTTGCGATGTGAGAGATTACATTGTGGCATTGTTTTGTTGGTACATTAGTCGAAACTACCTTTGGTACCTTGTAGAGATGATCCCCCGGAGTAAAAATGACACTATGGGGTCAAGAATCATAACCAAAATGACGCTTCCACATATATGGTTGGCCCAAAATAACATCACAGAAATCCAGTGGGGAAACATCACACAGTACCTCATCCCTAAAGGGCTTGATGTCGTAGGACATACGACATTGTTGGATGATGCAGAGATCTCTCCCCTGGTGAATCCACCCAATGTTGTATGGTTGTGAGTGTGGTGTTTTCGACAAATCCAACTGCTTGATGACCTCTACTAATATGAGTTTATTTTGGCTTTTGTTATCAACAATGAAATGCAGTGGGGTCTGTTGATAAAAACAATGATCACCTAGATTTCCCACCCTTGGAATAAAAAATAAAAAAAAACAATATCAGAAGAAAGAAATTTTGAAATATTATTAGTTCATAGCATATCCCTTAATCTTATCTTCATCATGCATTTTACGTATTAAAAATTCAAGTTTGTATGCTCAAGATATCCATGTTTTTTTCTAACATCCCAAAAAAGTGCCTTATTCCATGTGCAACGTAACTAAGATATTATTGGAACCATGCTTATTTTTCTTAGTTATGTTCTTAGCACTTAAGACTAATTCTTGACATAGTGTCATTTTCTTGGTTTGTGCTCTTAGTTTTTCGCTCCATATATTTTCTTGGTTCTTACTCCCTCCCCCATTTCCCTTAGTCTCATTTACTTATTGTGGTGTGGACCTACACTCCTTTCTTCCCCACCTCATCTCTGCATGCTCTTATCATGCACTACATTCCCTTACTCACTCTCCTCACTCAACCACACTTAACCAATTTTCGCATCCCCCTTAGTCTTC
>JZKD02S2380023.1:282638-307741 GCA_000966675.3 Picea glauca | reverse complement strand
TTTAATTACCACAATAGATCAACAATGGACTTGTTTGTAAAATCAATTATATAAATATAATTAATAGGAATTACAAGGATTTTATGAAGAATCATGAAGGACACCAATCCCTTTTGGAGCACCAATTCTAGGAGACACAAATCCCCTTCTTCAGGGAACCAACCCTAATAAGCATCAACTCCCTTTTTTATAGGGAACCAACCCCAGGAAGCACCAACTCCTTTAAATTACACTTACTTAGTAAAGGATATGAATCCTTCCGTGCTCCTCCTATAAAATCCCCGACCACCAACAGGCTGGGCCATGCCACTACTTGGACGCTTTACTTAGCTCTGATGTTATGTTGTAACGTCCCCAACAATCCATGCTAGGTCATGCTACTCCAGAGAAATCTTCCTTTCTCTCTGTGGAACATATTGTAACATACCCAACATCTAAAGTGAGTTATGCCACATGAACTTTCTAACTGCATGCAATTAAAATACATATGCACAGATAAATCTTGCATAAACTTATATATAAAATGTGAACAGACAAATACATTATGTAAATGCACAGATTCACACTGAAATAGCAGTAAACATATACATGCAACATATACAGGAAATACCCATAAAAATAAACACAGTTATAATTGCACATATGCTAACCCATAAAAATATGCACATAAATAACAATGTAGCATGTAAATTTATCACACAGTTGACACTTATCTTGGTAAGAATGTCACCAACTGCGTGTAGACCTTCCACAAACCTCCCAGCCTTAGAACACATTGTTCATCACTCTCAACAGTGAGTCACCCCCGAGCTGGGACCAAACTCCACTCGGGTAAAGGGTTCCTAACCAGGCTAATGGCTCATGGAAAACAGGAAAGATTCCATCACAAGTGCCTACTCAAACTGACAACTTACAATCTCTCATTCCCCACATGCATGTCCCACCCAAGGAAGTGTGCCCCTTCTCTGCTCAACAGTGCCTTGACTTCCCCACTTCCCTTCCAGGGCTTCAACAATAGGCTGGACAGGGAGTCTCAGAGCCCTGCAACTGTAGTTTAGCGCCTTCAGGAAATCAATTCCCAACAATTCTCTCACTCATAGAATTTCTCACGGGCTTGACAACCCGCCTCTTCTATATCCCACGGGCATGAAAACCTGCTTCTTCAGTCCAACTCCCATTCTCACAAACTAGATGAACATATATGGCTATGGAGACAGGTTTAGGTACAGTGACATGAAGTTATGGAGGTCAACTGACTACGTGAGTGAAAGATCCTCCGATGGCTACATGGATGAATGCATAATAGAAAGAATGATGGAAGAAGTGATGGAAATGAACTAAGTCCCCACAATATGTATGCATGTCCCCAACTTGAAACTTGTCATGTTGGGAGCTACTTTGGCCCACTTGTCCCCAAGTTTAGAACATAGGATAAAAAAATTATCCATACTTTATACTTTAAAAAATATTATATAATATTCCTTTTTGGCTTAAGCTCCCTAGCTTAGCCCTTTTCCTTAAATTTTGGCCCTCCCTTTCCCTAACTAGTGGAGTTTCATCCCCCATCTCTTTTATCATGGTATGTCTGCGCACACCGATGTATTTTATATTAAATATGAGACATGTACAAAAACAGGTGCACTGGCCTTTAACATCTAGGCTCTCCAGCCTAATCAAAACATAAGCATCCTAGCTTATAATAATTGACTCACTAGCCTATAAAACATATCATATACAAAAGGGCTCCCTAGTGACACAACACCCCCTACCTCAGCAGTTTCTGCACGACCTCTTGGTCTTAGGATCGTTCACGAATTCACTTTTGAGCTGAAGCGACTTCTTTGGATCCCTATCGGAACCTCATTATTTGATCCACAGGTCCTTCCCCGAAAACCCCACCTGTTGAATATGCACAAGGTGTAAGTTCTCACCTACTCACAGCCTCCAACATGACCGTGACCTTTTCCTAAAAAAGGAATTTCAGATTTCGGGACTCCCTGAGTCCTGTTGTCGAGAGTCCTTGACTCTTTGATCTCTCGACACCCAAAATGTCGATCTGCCGAAACGGATTTACCCGTGAAGATTAGCCCCTGGCCAATCTTTGGTCAACGTGACCACTCTTCATATGACCACAGTCTTCTTCGAAACTTTCAACTCCGTGAGCCTTGACTCTTAGTCTTCGGGATTCCCGAAATGTCGAATCTTGGTATCCCGAAATGCCGCTCCCCGGCTTTCTCCTCCAAGGATTACTTTTCCCCGACTCTTTTCATTTCACGATTTCAGAGTTTCAATTGCCGAAGTGCTTGACTCTCTGTAGCGGAATCCCCGAATTGCTGATTTCTGAAATCCCTATACCCGATGCGTCTGCAGCCTCAGTCTCCTCTATGTTTCATTTGGCGGCTTCAAGGTTTTCATCCTCGAGAGTCCGGATTACTTGTCTTCCAAGACTTCTGAAATTTCGAATCTCGATATCCCGAAATGCTGAAGTGGCTGGTCTACGGTTATTCCTCTGAACACTTTTAGAGTTTCGCATTTCGGGACTTCGTGATTTCCACTGCACCAATTCCTTGACCCTTCGACTTCTCGGTATCTGAAATGCCGAAATATAGAATCCTGAAATGCCGAAACTCCACCCCTGTGGGAGATCAATGACTCTGAGCCTCCCTTGATCTGACGACTTTGATCCTTTCAGGATTTCATGGGTCAAGAGTCCTGAACTCTTACCCTTTGCATGCCCAGTACTCGAAGTGCCGAAATGCCAAAAGTTTGGTCTACATCCCTCTTGAACCAACGGCTACGATCCAACTGGATCAATGACTCACATCCTTTCGGAAATTTTCCCGAAACCTTGACCGCTTGCTATGTGTCCTCCTATTCCATGGTCATGATGCTTTTGGGACTTTGACGAGTCCTCTTCTCTGCATACAAGGGTTAAAACTCGTGATCCTTTCCCCAGATCTGATGGCTATTGGTTATCTGTGCAAGATCTGATGGCCTAGATATGTTCCTTCCCTGTGTGCTCCTCTGCTGCTGCCTGGACGTGAAAACCCGACGATCCGGTTCTCGCTTCTCCATCTTTGATCCAATGGTAGCTGTAGCTCCCTCCTGAGCTAGTGCTTCTTCCTTCCCTTGGAAGATTTCCCAAGTTTCAAAGGTCTCGGCCTTTGCTTCCACTATGAAGCTTGTTCCTTGGCTCTCACCTGCGTTCTAAGGAGGCTGTCTCTCCTAATCTTTGTCGAATCTTGTCCACCAAAGGGTGTCTCGACTTCTGTGATTCCTTCCAGCTATGGCTCTGTGCTCAAAGGCACTCTTCCTCCTGAGCTTCTCTTCTCTAAAACCTTGAGAGGTTTTAACAACCTCTGAGATTCCTACAGGGTCCCTACACACAACCAGGTGCTATCTATCCTGATCTTTGGGACTTGAACCAAAGTCCTTTTGTGCTCACTCCTTGAGCTTGAAAAGCCTCCATATGGCTGTTGATCAACACTTCGTCCTAGTGTTGGCCTGGTGCACTCCTTGCATAGGTCTTCGTCCTCTATCCCTTTTTCTCCTTGAAGGGATGGAAATGCCTTCTTGGTAGCCTCTTGCTCAAGCACTCCTTCTTGAGCCTCTAGGGTATTCAACAACCCTGTGAAGGTCCTCCTCCTTGGACACTTCTCTGTTCCAGAACTTAAAGGAATTCTCTTTGTGCACATAGGCACATGTTCAATGCCCTCCTGGAAGAGCCTCCTAGGATCCTCAGTGATTCTGTCTTCTTCTCCTATGCATTATATGCACCTGCTCAATGTCCCCCTTGGCAGAGCTTCCCCAGAATCCTCAGTGATTTTGGTTTCTCTTTGAACTCACAGTAGAGTTATCTTGTGCACTCTGTGCACTTTCTCAATGCCCTCCTGGCAGACATTTCTCAAAACCCCTCAAAATTTCTATCTTCTCTGAACTCAATATAGAGTTCTTCTACTTAATGCAACCCATGCATCTGCTCAATTCCCTCCTGGAAGAGCTCTACAGAACTCCTTAGAGATTCTGTCTTCTTCCTGAACCCACAATGGAGTTCTCCTCTGCACTCTGTGCCTGCGCTCAATGCCCTCCTGGCAGAGCTCTATAGAATCCTCAATGATTTTATCTCCTTTTGAACTTGAACCAGAGTTCTTCTCCTCAATGCAATCTGTGCATTTTCTCAATGCCCACTTGACAGAGCTCTTCCATAATGCTCAGTGATTCTGTCTTCTTCTGTGCTTTCCTCTGCACAATCCTACCTCCAAGGTATTCAACAACCTTAAGGATTCCTTCTTGAGTCAGTGACTTTGGCTGGTGCACCCTCCTGGCACGTCCTTGCCCAAATTCCACAGAATTGGAAATGCACTCTATGCAATGGATTTCAGAACCCGCAGTGTTTTGTCACGCCCTCTTGGCATGAAGCCTCAAAGATCCCCAAACCTGAAATCAAAGAACCCAATAGATATCAGAGCCTATATGTCCTTGCAAATGCATACTAACACACATCTACAACATATAATGAACACACATAAAGACATTCATCACACATAAAGACACATAGAAGCTCATGCAAGAAATCTGCTCTTTATATTAATATGAAATGCCTCCTTTACAAGGTGTTCTTGAGATCAGACTTTGATAGAGTCTTGGCTCCTTCTCTCCTCTCTATTCACGCTGAGCTCTCCTATCTCTATCTCTACGCTACTTACTCACTAATCTCCTCTCAAAATAAGATCTAAGATATTTTACATGAGGGGTCTCTTCGAGCTCTTCCCTCCAAGCTACCTACCCTATTCAATTACATGAATTTACATTGAATGGGCTGTCTAGTCCAGATCGGAGCTAGATCTCAGCCTTACAACCATTAAAGGCTATCTACATCTAAAGCCTACGTATAGGCACGACCTTTTGGCTCTAACATCCTTACAATATTAAATTCCCTTAATTCAAATTCAAAATATGAGAGGGTTGGTGCCTCTCTTTCTTGAATGCGTGCCTTGAATGCACGGAGTGGGCTGGTTGGCTGGCGCATGGCTAGCTTGGGAGAGATGCTCCTGCATCATACTCCTCTAGTGCAAAAAATTCATGAGCTCTCTAGCACCACTGTTGAAATCCTCCTGGATCCCAAACAACTCTTTGGAGCTGTCCATTTGCTCCACTGCTCTACTGCTGTTGTTGTTGTCTCTCTTTTGTTAAGCTTCCCATCGCTGGCAGCTTCTATTGATCTGACCATTAGTTTTTGGATCTTCTCAATCTCCTCGTCTAGTTTCTCTAGTGGCTGGCTCTGTTCAGGTAGTCTCCTCTGTTGCAATCCTTCCTCATCAGTGGGTAGATCTACCAGATCTCCCATGCCATCTTCTTCATCCTATGTGGCACTAAGTGTCCATTCTTCTGCAAAGTTCATCTTCGCAGTACTACCACTGAGCTGCTACTCAGCTTCTCCCTGTGATACTGTTGTTGCTGCCATCTCTCTTTGTGTTGGCTCAAGTCCAACCTCTCCTAGTTGCTCCTTGGGATGGTATTCTCCTCCTGCATCTGCTTCCAACTTCATCTGTTGGATGTGCATTCTCTGCACTATCACCATTCTCTCCAGGGCTTCAATCTGCTCACACAGATCAACAAATCTCATGCTGTCAGCTTTTTCTTCTTCTGCTGCTGTAAGCTCCAATGTTGTAGTCGTCTCTGTTTTAGCTTCCTGGCTGAAAAATTTGAGCCATTCGTCATAATGCTCATTTCCTTCCTCTGCTTGTGCATCTTCTAACATCTGCTCCAACTCTTTTCCCACAATAGTTACAGCTGGCTGTCTTTCTGTTGTTGTTGCTTCTGCAATGCATGTTCTAGTGTCAATTAGGCTATGTGGCAGGAATACCCGAATTCCTCCAATCATCAGAATGCTACTCAGATCTTCCTCTGTCAGCTCCTCTAGCTGATACGAACTCATACCTGAGTTCATGAGACCTATAGACAGTCTCACTTCTGTTCCCATGCCCACCTAGAAAATTGGGAACTCTCTGCTGCCCTCTTGGCAGTCTATGAGATCCTCGGATCCCATCTCATTGCCCAACTGGAAACATGAAATTTCCATGCTATCCTCCTGACAGTCTATGAGATCTGACAACGATCTCATCTCATTTCCCTCCTGGCAATTGGGAATTTCCTCTCTGCTCTCCTGGTAGTCTCTGCAAACATGGAAGTATCTGAGATCTTCCAGTGATCTCAGTTCATCCATATCACTGAGATTTCTCTCGACCTCTGGTTCACATGCGTGAACCATTTCCTCTTCATCATTCTTGAGGCTTTCAATATGCCTCAGCCACATTCTCAATAGCCTTCGTTGTCTTCTAGCCAACAATTCCTTGACTGGCCATTTTGCCTTCGTCTTCATGGGCCATTCATATACCCATCTTGATCTTTCATCCTACTACATCTGCAATGCAAGTTCCTCCATCCTCGCTCTGATCTCGACGAGCTCCTTATCCATCTTAGCTTTACTCAGCTGCTGATAGATCTTCTTTCCACCATGTTCATGGCCTTCAGTAGCCATCTTCACCTTCTATCTTCCCTCCTAGAAAATCTGTTGTTGTCACTCTGCAACTGAGAATGCTTCCAGCCTTTCTTTACAGTGGACCTGACTGCCTTTTGACTGTTGCACACCTGCAACAATCTCCACAGAGTCTCAGTGCTCTGTCTCCTTCTGCCTGTCTCTGCAAGCTACCTCTGATACCAAACTGATGTGTACCAGAGTACTTTCTTTCCCTTTTCTTCTCTGCCTCCTTCTGTCTGTAGTATACAAACATAAAGTGGATCTGATACCACACTGACGCAACACCCCCTGCCTCAACATGTTTTTCACGACCTCCCTATCTTAGGATCGTTCACGAATTCACTTATGAGTCGAAGCAGCTTCTTTGGATCCCTATTGGAACCTCATTGTTCGATCCATAGGTCCTTCCCTGAAAACATCACTTGCTGAATATGCACAAGGTGTAAGTTCTCACCTGCTCATGGCCTGCAACACGACCATGACCTTTTCCTGAAAAAGGAATTTTGGATTTTGGGACTCCCTGAGTCCTGCTGTCGAGAGTCCTTGACTCTTCGATCTCCTGACACCCGAAATGTTGATCTGCCGAAACAGATTTACCCATGAAGATTATCCCCTGGCCAATATTTGGTCCATGTGACCACTCTTCATATGACCACAGTCTTCTTCAAAACTTTCAACTCTGTGAGCCCCAACTCTTAGTCTTCGGGATTCCCGAAATGCCGAATCCCGGTATCCCGAAATGTCGCTCCCCATATTTCTCCTCCAAGGATTACTTTTCCCCAACTCTTCGCATTTTGTGATTTCGAAGTTTCAATTGCCGAAGTGCTCGGCTCTCTATAGCGGAATCCCCGAATTGCTGATTTATGAAATCTTGATACCTGGTGCGATCGCAGCCTCACTCTCCTCTATGTCGCATTTCGTGACTTCGGGGTTTTCATCCTCGAGAGTCTGGATTCCTTGTCCTCCAGAAATTCCAAAATTCTGAATCCCGATATCTCGAAATGTTGAAGTGGCTGGTCTACGACTATTCCTTTGAATGCTTTCATACTTTCAGGTTTCAGGACTTCGCGATTCCCGCTGCACCAATTCCTTGACCCTTCGACCTCCCGGTATCTGAAATGCCGAAATATCGAATCCCGAAATGCCGAAACTCCACCCCTGTGGGAGATCAACGACTTTGAGCCTCCCCTGATCCAACTGCTCTGATCCTTTTGGGATTTCATGGGTCAAGAGTCCCGAACTCTTACCCTTTGCATGCCCGGTACCTAGAGTGCCGAAATGCCAAAATTTTGGTTTACATCCCTCTTGAACCAATGGCTATGATCCAACTGGATCAACGGCTCTCATCCTTTCGGGAATTTTCCCAAAACCTTGATCTCTCACCGCGTGTCCTCCTATTCCATGGTCATGATGCTTTTGGGACTTTGACGAGTCCTCTTCTCTACATACGAGGGTTAAAACTTGTGCTCCTTTCCCCAGATCCGATGGCTATTGGTTATCTACGCAAGATCTGAGGCCCAGATCTATTCCTTCCCTGTGCGCTCTTCTACTGCTACCTAGACGTGAAAACTCGACGATCCAGATCTCACTTCTACAGCTCCAATCCAATAGTAGTTGTATCTCCCTCCTAAGCTAGTGCTTCTTCCTTCCCTTGGAAGATTTCCCAAGTTTCAAAGGTCTCGGCTTTTGCTTCCTCCACGAAGCTTATTCCTTGGCTCTCACCTGTGTTCTAAGGATGTTGTCTCTCCTGAGCTTTGTCGACTCTTGTCCACTAAAGGATGTCTCAACTTCTGTGATTCCTTGCAGCTATGGCTCTGTGCTCAAAGGCACTCTTCCTCTTGAGCTTCTCTTCTCTTTAACCTTGAGAGGTTTTCACGACCTCTGAGATTCCTATAGGGTCCTTGCACACAACCAGATGCTATCTATCCTAAGCTTCGGGACTTGAACCAAAGTCCTTCTATGCTCACTCCTTGAGCTTGACAAGCCTCCAGATGGCTGTCGATCAACACTTCATCTGAGTGTTGGCCTGGTGTGCTCCTTGCACAGGTCTTCGTCCTCTGTCCCTTTTTCTCCTTGAACAGATGAAAATGCCTTCTTGGCAGCCTCTTTCTCAAGCACTCCTTGTTGAGCCTGCAGGGTATTCAGCAACCCTATGAAGGTCCTCCTCCTTGGACACTTCTCTATTCTAGAACTCAAAGGAATTCTCTTTGTGCACATAGGCACCTATTCAATGCCCTCTTGGAAGAGCCTCCCATAATCTTTAGTGATTCTGTCTTCTTCTCCTGTGCATTATATGCACCTTCTCAATGCCCCCCTTGGTAGAGCTTCCCTATAATCCTTAGTGATTCTGGTTTCTCTTTGAAATCATAGTAGATTTCTCTTGTGCACTCTGTGAACTTTCTTAATGCCCTCCTGGCAGAGTTTTCTCAAAACCCCTCAGAATTTTTGTCTTATTTGAACTCAAGATAGAGTTCTTCTCCTTAATGCAACCCATGCATCTGCTCAATGCCCTCCTGGAAGATCTCTATAGAACTCCTCAGAGATTATATCTTCTTCTTGAACCCACAATGGAGTTCTCCTCTGCACTCTGTGCCTGTTCTCAATGTCCTCCTGGCAGAGCTGTATAGAATCCTCAATGATTCTATCTCCTTCTGAACTCGAACCAGAGTTCTTCTCCTCAATGCAACCCGTGCATCTGCTCAATGCCCACCTGGCAGAGCTCTTCCAGAATGCTCAGTGATTATGTCTTCTTCTGTGCTTTCCTTTTCACAGTCCTACCTCCAAGGTATTCAACAACCTTGAGGCTTTCTTCATGAGTCAGTGACTTCGGCTGGTGCGCCCTCCTGGCACGTCCTTGCCCAAATTCCGCAGAATTGGAAGTGCACTCTATGCACTAGCTTTCAGACCCCGCAGTGTTCTGTCATGCCCTCTTGGCATGAAGCCTCAAAGATCCCCAAACCTGAAATCAAAGAACCCAACAGATAGAAGAACCGATCTGTCCTTGCAAATGCATACCAACACACATCTACAACATACAATGAACACACATAAAGACACACATAAACTCATGCAGGAAATTTGCTCTTTATATTGATAATGCCTCCTTTACAAGGTGTTCTTGAGCTCAGACTTTGATAGAGTCTCGACTCCTTATCTCCTCTCTATTCACGCAGACCTCTCCTATCTCTATCTCTACGCTACTTACTCATTAATCTCCTCTCAAAATAATATCTAAGATCTTTTACATGAGGGGGCTCTTCAAGCTCTTCCCTCCAAGCTACCTACCCTATTCAATTACATTGAATTTACATTGAATGGGCTGTCTAGTCTAGATCGGATCAAGATCTCAACCTTAAAACCATTAAAGGCCATCTACATCTAAAGCCTGCGTATAGGCACGACCTTTTGGCTCTAATAGCCTTACAATATTAAATTCCCTTAATTCAAATTCAAAATATGAGAGGCCTGGTGCCTCTTTTCCTTGAATGCGTGCCTTGAATGCACTGAGTGGGCTAGCTGGCTAGTGCATGGCTAGCTTGGGAGTGATGCTCCTACATCACCTAGCCTCAACATTGCGCGCACTTAAGATGTTGCGCATGGTATCCTGGAATGTGCACTCTTCATCATTTTTACTGCACAGTACTTGTGCACACTATGCCATGAAATGTGCATACAAAATTATATCAAAACAACTCACCAGCTTAAGAACATTATTATATTTACAATTGGTTCATCCTTGGGATATTACACCTCCCTTCAACCCTCACTTCATAAGAATCATCATTTCTTCTTCTTGGAATCTGCTTCTATTTTGATCTTCTGATATGGACTATAGAGACACTTTCTTCTCACTATTCTTTATCGTTTATATAATCTTTCAATTGGCGCGATATATGAATCATTGTGTCCCTTAGTTTGTACCATCACACCTCTTCATTTTAAATTAACAATAATCTCTATTATTATTCAAACATTATCGTGAAGGATTTTTAATTTAGTGAGAGTTATTTTCATAAATCGATCACATATATGGATCGATTTATTTTAACTCGATCCCATGCCTCTTTATTTCATTGTTCAATGTTTTTCTGAACAGATCTAAGATTTATTATTAGCATTATAATCCATTGCAAGTGTTGGATAAATTAGGACAGAGTCTAGATCCTATCTGGTTCAACATCCCTTCTTGACTGGGATAAAATTCTTACTCTGTGTAAAATTTCGCAAAGAAAACTCTTTGGGACCTATATTCCATACAACCATAGGTGGTGACCAGGCACTACACCAAACGAGTGCTTGATCACTTGTCAAGATCAATGGTCATGTTTTAATAACACGTTGATATTGGCGACTATCACTACTTCCTAACTTCATCCTTCGCAACTTCTAGCCTCTGCAATCATTTAACCTTTTGGAGTGCATTTCGTCAAAGTAGATTAGATTGTAAATATTCGTTATTCAGTTAGATGGATGATCCTAGCTTGTCTAGATGTTTCAAAAAAATCAACTGCCATGACTTTTTCTACAGTTGAGTGGACGGTTCTCATTTACTTCGAGAATTCGGAGCTTCGGGACTCCAAATTTTGCATCTTTCCAACTCCTCCAGAGAAAATTTCACTGAAGTATGTATTATCTATTTACTCGTAGATTAGATGGTTATGTCTTAATATGTGGTTGATTGGACGGTCTGTGCAACCTCAACATCACGTGTTGTTAATGGCCTTCTCCTTGTGTTCTTTCAGGATCTCGACCGTGAATATTCCTTCTCAACGAACGGTCAGATCTTACTTTGGAGCTTCAACACTCTGGGACTCCGAGCTACTAGAACTATGAGGTAGTTCAATCCCTCGAGAGTGTTTACCTACTGAGCAAGTCATGATACTATGATGACTTCTTGATGTCGGTTGTTTAGTACACCTTACACTATCCTTCCACTATGCTTGATATAAGGGTCATGATTCATCCTAGAGGATCTTGGATCAATGACCAATGTTAGTTCGCGACTTCGTTCTTCGAGAAGTTGCTAGTGGTAGACGTTGGTTTCCCCCGAAGGACATACTCCCATAGTGAAATAACTTGTTGTTTTCACTACTGACTTGGCTTTGGCCGAGTGTCTGCCATGTGTCACTGAGATTTGTGACTTATGTATACCTAAAATGCCAACTGGACCTTGACACTTGTCACCATTTGATTGTGCCATATGTCCTTGCTAACGTGGATCTCCTGATGTGTCGCATGTCCTCCTCCTAGATCTAACGATTGTACTTAAACCGGCATGGAGATATACGATCAGGGATGATTGCAGAGTCCCAACTAACATGACCTTTAAAAACGTTGTTGATTTTTGCAATGGAAATTTCTTGTTGATAGTGGGATTGATGCCAACCGTTGATCTATTTGTAGGTGACAATCAACGGTCTATGTGGATTGCATAATCGAAAATTGTGTGGATGTTAACTTGTCCTTTGAATCCTACAATGGCTCCCTGCCATCGATATTCCTTCACTGAGATTTGATGATCATGACTTAATCAGATGTTGATCAAACGATCTTCCTCTGCAACTCCTAGATCTGATGGTTGTTGTGTCTTTCTGTTGAATTCATCCTTCGATGGCCATGATCTATTATTTTGTTATATCAATGGCTCTTGTAGCTTACTTATTTGTTCTTGTCTTCTTTTCACCAGAGTGGTCAGCACCAGAGTTGACTGCGATCTATGGTTCATGATTGTTTATCCCGATCTGCCGATCTGATGGTTGGTATTTAATTTCTCCAAGCTTCTGGCTTCATCTCAATCTAACGGTCTTGGATTGTCTCAAAATTTTCATCAACGAACATAATTACTCCTAAACTCTTTGGATTTATACTTGGATTCCAGCTAAACCAAAACCATTGATTTGTTCCTTTGTTCATTGATCATCGATTGTCATATCTCCCAACTGTAATATATTTTCCTCATAGTTATGATGGTGTTCTCTAGTTGATCTGTTGGGAATTCGATCCCAATAGAAAATTTTCAATGTGTTCTCCCTTATTAGATTTAGGTTAACATTCTTATGCTCCCTATTTGACATCAATGACAATATCACACCACTGTGTCCAACATTCTCCCCCCTTTGGCATTGATGGCAACCTTTTTCTTTTTGAAATTTCTTCTCTTATCAATTTCATCCCCCTTTGATAGCAATGGCAGAGGGGATATTTCTTAATTCCCTCTGTGGAAATGATCCTCTTGAGCATATGCCCCTTTTGATACAATTTTATGGTTTTTAATGAATTTTTTGAATTACTCCCAATTTCTGTCGAAGATTTTCAAAAGTACTCCCGGGAAAAGGTTTTTTTTAAATGTATGTAATTTGTTCTTTGGTGCCTACATACGCTATTTTAACTATTTTTTGGGTAACATGATCTCTCAGGAAATGGTATTTAATTGGGATGTGTTTGGTTTTATAATGCATTACTAGATTCTTATATATGCTTATGGCACTAATGTTATCACAATTAATAGTAATGGGATTCTCATATCTTATTTGTGAATCTTCTAATGTTTGCTTCATCCAAAGAACTTGTGTGCAGATGGATGCAACAACAATGTATTATGCCTCTATTGTAGATAGTGATGTGGATGTTTGATTCTTACTTAGCCATGCTACCATATATTTTCCTAGAAAAAATTCTCCTCCACTGGTGCTTTTCCTATCATCTATATTATCGGTCCAATCTGCATCAGTGTATGCATTTAGATTGAAGTCTTTATCTTTTGGATACCATAATCCGAGTTCTGAGGTGCCTTTAAGATATCTGAATATTCTCTTTACTGCTTTTAAGTGAGTTTCTTTAGGTGCATATTGGAATCTCCCCATGAGTCCTACAACATGTATGATATTAGGTCTTGTTGTTGTTGAATAGAGAAAACTTCCAATCATTGATCTATACATCGTTTGGTCCACTTTTGGTGAATCTTCTTCTAGACTTAGTTTACATCCAGTGACCATGGGAGTACTCATATGTTTAATACCCTCCACTTGGAATTTCTTTAGCATTTCCTTGAAATATTTGTCTTGGGAAACAAATATTCCATTTTCTGTTTGATTTACTTGTAAACCTAAGAAAAAGGACAGTTCTCCCAACATAGACATTTCAAACTCTTCTTGCATTTTGGTCACAAATTTTCTACTTAGTGTAGTAAGATTACTTCCAATTATGATGTCATCTACATACACCACCACAACAATCATGTTTTGATCCTCAATTTTGATGTATAATTTTCTATCAGTAGTCCCTCTCTTATATCCTTGTTTTTGCAGCTATTGATCAAGCCTTGAGAACCGTGCTCCAGGGGCTTGTTTAAGACCATACATAGTCGGTCTTAGCTTCCACACATTGTACTTATTTTTTGTTAACATGAATTCTTCTGGTTTCTCAACACATAATTCTTCTTCTAGTGTTCCATTAATGAATTTTTATTTGACATCCATCTGATAGATTTTGAAATTTCTGAATCATGCAAATGCCAGGAACATTTTGATGGCCTCAAGTCTTGCTAATGGAGTGAAAGTCTCTTGAAAATCAATACCTTCTACTTGGGAATATCCTTTGCAAATTAATATGGATTTTTTCTTTATAATTTCCCCATTTTCATTTAATTTTTTCTTGAAGATCCACTTGGTTCCTATCACATTCTTGTCCTTGGGTCTTGGAACTAGTGCCCAAGTCTGATTCTTCTCTATCTGGTCTAGTTCTTCTTTCATTTATTTTATCCAATATTTACTTTTGATAGATTCTTTAACTAACTTAGATTTTATTAGGGATAACATTTCTTGCTCTGAGTCAAAAGCGAGTTTCATTTTTGTTTCCACTCCTACACTTTTATTTCCAATAATATGGCTTTCAGGATGATTCTTTTGAACTCTTTTTGATGGAGCTCTTGGAAAGGGAATTTTTTCACTGCCTTGTTCATCAGTATGTGGTTCATTTTCATGTGTTTCATTATTATCATCTTCTTGCTGAGATTCTATAACATCATCTTCTTGTTGAGATTTTACATCATCATATTCTTGTTGAGATGTTTTATCAATGCCTTGGGATATTCTCTTTTTTAGATCATCTATCTTTAGATTGGCACTTTCCACTATATTTAGTAGTCTAATATTATAACATATGTATGCTTTATTATTATATGAATATCCTAAGAATATTCCTTCATCAGATCTTGGATCAAACTTTCCTAGGTTATCTTCATCATTCTTTATGTAACATTTACTTCCAAAAGATCTAAAGTGTTTTGAAGATGTTGGCCTTCCAAACCATATTTCATAACGGGTTTTGTCATGGTTGGGTCTCAACTGAGATCTATTAAGTATGTGGACCGTTGTGTAGATTTCATCTCTCCAGAATTTTTCTAGAAGCTTGGATTCATTTAGCATGGTTCTTGCAACTTCTTGAACTGTTCTATTTCTCCTTTCTACCACTCCATTTTGTTGAGGAGTCTTGGGAGCATAAAAATATCTTTTGATACCATGATTTTAAAAGAATTGGATGAACTCTTTAGAGGTGAATTCTTCTCCATTGTATGATCTCAGACATTTAATTTTGAGATCTGTTTCATTTTCTACAAGGGCTTTGTATATTTTAAATTTCTCAAAGGCTTCTAATTTTTCTCTTAAAAGGAATACACAGGTCAATCTTGTGTAATCATCAACAATCAACATAAAATATTGTTCACCATAAGTAATTTTAGTTCTTATTGGTCCACATAGATTTGTGTGAATAAGATCTAATGGTTTTGTTGTGGAATTCTCTTTTGTTTTAAACCTAACTCTTGTTTTCTTTCCTATTTGACAATGTTTACAAATAGAATTTGAAGGCTTAATCACTTTTGGAAGGTCCCTAACTGCCTTTTTCTTGTTGTCTTTGATCAAGTTATCAAAGATTAAATGTCCCAACATTCTATGACATATCCATATTTCGTATACTTGGATTAAACAATATTTTTCTTCTTCATCTATATTAAGGATGTACACATTGCTAAATGTTCTTGGTGCAACTGCCACTAGCTTTCCAGTATTGTGTTTTCTGATCTCACATTTCTAAGAATCAAAAGTAAGTATGTGAACCTGATCACATGTCTGACTTACACTTAGGATAGTAGGTTTTATATTTTCTACTAGAAGTACATCTTCTTCTTTGGTTTTATTATTTCCTAAACTAACAATGCCTTTTCTCAGTATCGTGGCTGACATGTTATCTCCAAAAGTTACTTTTCCTTTTCCTTTATTATTTAACTTGAGAAATATACTTTGATATCTGGTCATGTGTTTGGAACATCCACTATCTATATACCACTAACATCCTTGATTTATTTCATATAAGGCTACATTGCACTCTATTTGCTTTTTCTTCCATACTTTTTTATTATTGGGGATATTTATCCTTTTATCATATTTTGGCAATCTACATTCACTAGCTTTATGACCATAGTTGTTGCATTTGTAACATTCAACATTGTAGTCTTGTAAGGGAGAGAAGGAGTTATAGTTTCTTCTTTTTTCATTATCTTTTTTTATTTCCATATCTTTGAACATTCATTGGATTGAACTCTCTATAAGCTTTATAGTATATTTCTTTATGTCCAAAATTTTTACAAGAATAGAAATAACCTAGGAACATATATTGATTTCTATAGGGGGGATTCCTTCTGATGATTTTATTCTTTTCTTTATCTTTTTCATTAGTAGAGGTGCATATTTCTGTTTATTTGGGATAGTTTCAAATGGTATTGTTCTTGTTTTCTTTTCTTTTCTATTTATGGGTTTCTTAAGACCATCTGCATAGCTGATTTTCTCATTTTCTTGTTTTGTAGAGTGATCATATCCTAGTCTTGTCCTATCATTTGATGATCTCTGACTGCTAAGAATGTTGTTCAATATTTTTGAGTTGTTTTCAAAGTTAGACGTAATATGTTCTTTTTCTAGTTTCCTTTTTAGTTGAACTATTTCATTCTCCAATACCTTACACATTTGTTGTTTTTCATTGAGATCTTTATTCAATATTTGTTCTTTTCTTTGGGTCTCTTGGAGTTGAGATTTTAATGTAATAACCAATTGTTCTCATTCACTGATGTTTTTGGATACTTCCTTTTCTCTTGATTTAGTATCTTCTTCAATCTCTAGAAGCTCTTCCCTTAGTAACCTGTTTTGTTTTTCGTTCTTCTCAGCTCTTCAATTACACGAAGGAATTCTTCTTCAAAGTTCACTTCTTCTTCATCTTTCGAATGACTATCATATTGGGTTTTTATTCCCATAAATAGAACCTTCGGCTCCTCTTCTTCATTTTCCTGTGATGAACAATTATATTCTTGGGTAATTTTTTTTTTCTTTTTCTTGTAGAACTTCTTTTTATTATTATTTTTGTTGTTCTTCTGATATTTGAAGGTTCTTTCATCATCACTTTCCTCCTTAGGATGGGGACATTTATTGGAAAAGTGTCCAATTTTTCCATAGTTGAAACATATTAGAGGAATATTTCCTTTGTATTTTCCAATCCCTTTCTTGAGTTTCTTTATGAAGTTGGAAGTTGATTCATCAGATATATCTGATAACTCGTCATTGGTATTTTTGTCCTGCCTCATCTTTGTTTTAGATTCTTTAAAGGTTGTTTATATTTTTGATGGTTTTTCATTCCTTGTTCTCATTTCATATGCTATAAAAATTCCATGAATTTGATCAACTGTGAGTTGGTCAAGTTATGGGCTATCTTCAATTGTAGAAATATTGGCATCATATCTCATAGGTAATGGCCTTACTATCTTTTTCACAACAGGTTTATCTGTAAGTTCTTCTCTTGCTACTCTGATTGAATTAACCACTTCATCTACCCTATGAAAGTATTCAACAATGTTCTCTTCTTCTTTCTTTTTCAGATTTTCAAACTGAGTTCTATAGGTCTGTAGTTTGGCTTCCCTAAATTTGATATCTCCTTCATAATCAACCTCCAATTTGTCCCATATTTATTTAGATGACTTACAATGCATAACCTTCACACATATAGAAATTTTCAATCCTCCTAGAATTGTATTAACTACTCTTGAGTTGTCATTGAATATTTTCTTTCCTGCAACATCTTTGGGGGGAGTAGTTGGTGCAGTGTAACCATCTACAACATATTGCCAGATATCAAAACTAAGATCCAACAATAATTTTTTCATTCTTATTTTCCATAGAGCATAGCCACCTCCATTGAACAATGGTGCTTTGTTGTTAGACATTCCCTCTTGTTGATCCATCTTCGAGATCCACCTTCCAGTTGTTAGATTGTGCTAAAGGCACCCGCTCCGATACCAATTGTTGGAATACTGAGAGGGGGGGGTGAATCAATATTACCCTTTTTCAACAATTGGCAGTTACTTTTGTATTTTGTTAATTATCACAATAAATCAACAATGGAATTGTTTGTAAAATCAATTATATAATAATAATTAATAGGAATTATAGGGATTTTATGAAGAATAGTGAAGGACACCAATCCTTTTTAGATCACCAACTATAAGAGACATAAATCCCCTTCTTAAGGGAACCAACCCTAGGAAGCACAAACTCCCTTGTTTTTTAGGGCACCAACCCTAGGAAGAACCGCATCCCTTATCTTTAGGGAACCAACCCTAGAAGCACCAACTACCTTGTCTTTATGGAAAAAACCCTAGGAAGCATCAACTTCATTAAATTACACTTACTTAGTAAAGGATATGAATCCTTTTGTGCTCCTCCCTTCCACCCTCACTTCATAAGAATCGTCACTTCTTCTTCTTGGACTCTTATTCTGTTTTGATCTTCTAATCTGGACTACATAGACACTTTCTTCTCACCATTCTTTCTCATTTAAATAATATTTCAAATGGTTTGATCTATGAATCATTGTGTCCCTTAGTTTGTACCATCAAAGATATCCATTTTAAATTAACAATAATCTCAATTATTATTGAAACATTATCATGAATTCTTTTTAATTTAGTGAAAGTGCTTTTCATAAATCGATCAAAGATATGGATTGATTTCTTTTAACTCGATACCATGCCTCTTTATGTAATTCTTCATGTTTTTTTGAACAGATCTAATATTTTTTATTAGCATCATAATCCATTGCAAGTGTTGGATAAATCAGGACAAAGTCCAGATCCTATTTGGTTCAACGTCCTTTCTTGACTGGGATAAAATTATTACTCTGTGTAAAATTTCACACAAAAAACTCTTTGGGACCTCTATTCCATACGACCATAGGTGGTAACCAGGAGCTACACCAAATGAGTGCTTGATCACTTTTCAATATCAATGATCACGTTTTAATAGAATGATGATATGAATGACTATCATTACATAGGAACTTTGTCCTTCACGACTTCCAACCTCTGCAATCATTCAACCTTCCGGAGTGCATTTCGCTAAAGTAGATCGGATGGTCGATATTGATTCTTCCATTAGATGGACGATCCTAGCTTGTCTAGAAGTTTCAAAAAAATATACATCCATGACTTATTCTTTAGTTGAGTGGATGGTTCTCGTTTACTTCGGGAATTTGAAGCTTAAGGACTCTGGATTTTGTATCTTTCCAACTCTTTCGAAGCAAATTTCACTAAAGTATGTATTATCTATTTACTCGTAGATCAGACGATTTTGTCTTAATATGTGGTTGAGTGGACGGTTTGCACAACCTCAACAAGACATGTTGTTAATGGCCTTCTCATTATGCACCTTTAGGATCTCGACCGTGAATATTCCTTCTCGACAGACGATCAAATCTTACTTCGGAGCTCTGACACTCCTAGACTTCGATTTACTAGAACTCTGAGGTAGTTCAATCCCTCCGAAGTGTTTACCTACCAAATAAGTCATGATAATACGATGAATGATTATTGTCGGTTTTTTAGTACACCTTACACTATCCTTCCACTACGCTTGATCTAAGGGTCATGATTCATCTTGGAAGATCTTGGATCAACGACCAACGTTATTTCGTGACTTCATACTTCGGGAAATTATTGGTGGTAGACACTAGTTTCCCCCAAAAGACATACTGCTGGAGTGACGTAACTTGTTGATGTCACTAATGACTTGGCACTGACTGAGTGGCTACCATGTGTCACTTAGATTTTTGACTTACGTATACCTAAAATTCCTATTGGATCTTGACACTTGTCACCATTTGATTGCACCAGGTTTCCTTGGTGACGTGGTCTTCCTGCCATGGATCTCCTGATGTGTCACATGTACTCTTCCTAGATCTAGTAGTCGTACTGAAACTGGCGTGGAGATCTACGATCATGGATGATTGTGGAGACCCAACTAAAACGACCTTTAAAACCGTCATCGAGTTCTGCAATGGAAACTGCTCGTTGATAGTGGGATTGATGGCAATTTTTGATCTATTTGTAGGTGACGATCGATGGTCTATGTGGATTGTGGAACCAAAACTTGTGCAGACATTAACTCATCATTTGAATCCCACAATGGCTCCACGTCGTCGATCTACCTTCACTGAGATCTGACGGTTATGACTTAATCGGATGTTGATCCAACAGTCTTCTTCTGCAACTCCTAGATCTGATGGTTGTTGTATCTTTCTGTAGAATTCATCCTTCGATGGTCATGATCTATTATTTTGTTAGATCAATCGTTGATGTAGATTACTTATCTATTCTTGGCTTATTTTCACTAAAGTGGTTAGCATCGGAGTTGACTGAGATCTATGGTTGAGGATTTTTTATTCCAATCTGATGGTTGGGATTTAATTTCTCCTAGCTTTTAGATTCCTCTCAATATGACGGTCCTGGACTATCCTGAAAGCTTCATCAACAAACATAATTACTCCTCACCTCTTTGTATTTTTACTTGGATTCTAACTGAACCAAGATCGTTGATTTGTGCGTTTGGTCAATGATTGTCGATTTTCATATCTCCTAATTGGAATAGAGTTTCCTCACAGTTCTAAGGGTGTTCTCTAGTTGATATGTTGGGAATTCGATCCCAATAGAAATTTTGCAATGTGTTCTCCCTTCTAAGCTTCGAGTTAACGTTCTTCTTCTCCCTATTTGACATCAATGAAAATATCATACCACTATGTCCAACACTTATCCCCACTTTGCATCCTTTTACTCCCCCACTACCTCCTCTCCATGTGGATTTGGGGACCTACTTCCCTATCCTCCCTTACTTTGCATCTGCATTCCCTCCCCCCTCACTCCTCCCTCATGATTTTCCTCCCCACCTCTCTTCCAAATTTCCCCTTACTTAACCATTTAGCCTAAGTTTTTCCCATTATACCATTAACCAATGAGATCACTCCACATGACAACCAAGTATTTGTACACATAGCATCCAACTATTGATGACATGTGGTGACGAATGGGAGTGTGACATGTAGCAACCAATTGAGTGGTGACATGTGGTATTTCATGGTAACTTATCACATAGTGACATGTGTAAATGATGTGGAATGTTGAATTTCTGGCGCATTGTTGATTGGATGATGACTAGGTGCCTGTTGGAGGATGAGTAGGCAATTAAAATATTTAATTATTTCATTAATTTTCTAAGGGGTCAAATCACTAAGTCTTCATAGCCTCCATGTATTTCACACCAAGTCTTTGCTAAATATTTCAATATAAATATTAAACTTTCAGAAACTCTCATGCATGTGGGATATACATTTTGAAGAAAAATTCGAAATTTGAGAGGAGGGCGAAATAAAATCATGGGCGCAAATTGCCCATGAAATTTAATCAATGGTTGTTGAGTCTTGATGTTCCAGAGGCCATAACTTGAGATCCAGGAGTCAGATTAGGGAAAATTTTACCTCGTTGGAAAGGAAATTCGACAAGGAAGATGATGGAATAGGTTTAAAGGGATGAAATTGGCCATTATTCTCTTATAAATGGAAAGAAAATTCAGCTTTATTTTCATGGTTTGATGATAGATATGCTTGGAACGTCAACTTCCCAAGCTCATATCTTGAGATACATAACTCCAAATTGTGCTTAGGAGGACTTGTTGGAAAGATGATATGATAAATATTCCATCTAGAATGTTTTCCATGGATAAAAAGAAAAATATATAGCTCAGAAAATTAAAACACAATCAACTTTTGTTAAAGGACTCAATTTGAAAAAAAAAAAAAAAACTTTATTAAAGGAACAAGTGGGCCCTATTTGGAGGCACGAATTTCAATAAAAAATTCATCAATGAGACTTAAATCAAGAATTAATTAAATTTGGTTTACTCCAAAAAGGAATCGTAGAAAATTCTAGAAAGGAAAACCCTAACTACTTCAAGAACATTGAGAGCATAATTTAAAAGGGAAAGAGAAGGAACTATGAAGTTGTTGGCATTAATAGGTTTCTACAATGATTAAGAGTTTGCAAGAAGAAAATTTCTATCTCTCCAAGATTCAGTGGGCTAGATTGCTAAAACTTGTCTTTCTACATCTTCTTCTTTTCTATCTCTTTTCATCGAATCTTCCATGAATGTATTGAAATCGAGAAGATTTGGGTTTGAGTAGTTCTTTCTCCAAAAATATTCAGTAATCTTGTAACATTTCAAGTCCAAAGGAGCATAGTCCTTGCTTATAAAAATTAGATGTGGTTCATTTCAGTTCATGTAAGTTTCATTGAGAAATTGTTGAAGTTCTTTTAGTTCTTTTGTTTTAGGCATTATTGAACTTGTCATATTGGAATATTTTTATAAATTTCTCCTGCAAAGAATTTCTCGTGGCACTACATTAGTTATTTCTCAGAATTGAATTGAAAACATGTGATTTAAAATGTATGGCCTATCAAAATGTTTTTGGTTGTAATGAAATTATCATTTAAATTTCTTTGAACACCTTTCATTTATTCATCTTACAAAATTCTTAGCAGATTCCGAGTTCAGTTTATCTTACAAGAAAGAAAGAATGTTTGTTGAAATGAGACTCCAAAAACCTTGTAGACATAAATATCTGTTGACATGTTTTATCTTATATTTTCTTTAAATTATTTGATGTATATTTTTATAACTGTATATAAGGGTTTTACTTTTGTATATATAATATTTCTTGGAAGATATATTAGGGTTTTCCTTTTAGCATTCACCCTTTACATTCATTGTAAAACAGATAAAGAATTTTCCAACATTTAAGCCAAATAGGAGTACCACCTCTCTAAAAATGCAGGGGGATTCATATCCTTCTAATATTTTTTATTGGATCCTGACCAATCTAAACATCAACTAGGTCCCCTTCACCCACATATGTGAATGGAAGATGTTCTCCCCCTCCTCGGGCTCCTCTAGTTCTTTTGGTTGGATTGTTTTGGTTGCAATGGTAGCGCTCAGTTATGCATCAATGATTTGTCTCATTTTATTATTTTCAGAATCAGAGTCTGAGTTGAGGCTCAGATCATTTTATTTGATCTTGACCACTAATGACTATTTTCAAGCGACATGCATCAATGCTTTTCCAAGGTATTTTGTCAAAGTCACACCACTTTGTAGTGTCCTTATTCATCTTCATGTTACCCTTATTTTCCTATGGCTTGGACTGGTTGTCTTGAGATTGGTTGTTTTGTGAGTTAGGGTTGCATTTACCATACTTTGGTTCTTGTGGATTTGCAGACCCAAACTCATGTTTATTATGTTGCTTAAATTTCTGTTTGATTTTGACAGCATAATGATAAGCACCTCCCAACGATGAGATGTACAAAAAATCCATTTATGTTTGGATGCATCTGTGTAGATAGCCACAGTATTTTAGAACCAGATGTTGCTTGGAGTCTTTGATACCCATCTTTGTGCACAAGTTATGGAAGGTATTTGTGAAATCCAACACTATTTGGTCCCTCTCTTGACGCATCCCTCTCTTGACGCAATGTGGTCCATCTCATGTCTTGGTCATCATAGCTTCCAACAGGGTAATATTGTTCTTTTATGGCATCCATAAAATATTCCCAAGTGAGTTTTGCCTCAAACATTTCAGACTCCTCTATGGAAGTTTTCTCACAGTAAGTTTCCCACCAATTTTTGACATGGGGGACAACCTTAAGGAGAGCAAAGGTGATATTTTATCTATAAAAAAAATTGTGGATAGAGAAATAACCTTCTAGCATATTTAACCACTTTTCCAAAGAATCCATATATATCTGACCTTCAAATATGAGAATATCAAAATTAACTTGTACCCTTGAAAGGGATGGTGCCTCCAAAGTGGTTTCTTGATGAAGACACGTTTTCTATTGTCGACAACTATCAAAGGATTTGGGAAATATTCTCCATCATTTCGTCCCTCTGTTGCGTGAGGGATTCCTCGTGAAATAGATGAGTAGAGTATCCTTCTCCCTTCTCTTTATTTTCTTCCACCATGGGAGGCCACTTGGACTAGCGAGAGCATTGTTCCTCAAGGGAAACTATCTCGAGACCCAACTCCTTATACCCTGACCTCATTGGGGACATGCACTAAGAAACGACAAGGAGCAGCTTTCTCTGATACCAGTGATCTGAATTATTTGAAGAATGAAATAAAGGTGGATATATAATAAGGAAATACATAGATATACTGCAAGAAACACATAGATACACTAATACACAATTTCTATTAATGAAAGAAATGTACATAAACTATAAAATACATAGTGAATGAACTCGCTAGGATGGTGGGAGATTATCTACGAGAAGAGATGTGACAACTACTCTCATTCACAAGAATATGTGTTTATTGTGAGTATCAAAATTCCTTTTTAACATAAAGAATAAATGAGAAAATCCAAAACCCTAACCTAGGAAATGAAACGCCAAAAGGTTTGTGGGCATCGATGGCGGTAATTGATCGTCAACTTCCCGAGGGTGTAACGTTTTCATACAATATTCGTTTGGGGCACATAATAGTTGGTTGGAAAGGTATATACAAGAGGATTTTATTCCCACTGGGCCTAGGAAAGTTCCTATGGCTATTTTCTAGTCCCCGAAACGCCAAAAAATGTCATTTAGGGCCTCAAAATGGCCCTAGAAGTTTAGGACCCGAAAAACTGATGAAAAACTACCAAGGTGGAAAACCATGTTCTGAGCTAGTGGAATAGGTGGGTGGCCACTGATATCCATATGGATCAACCAATTTCAATCCAAACTGATTATATACAATGAATGGAAATTGAAAAACGTTTTTTTAATTGAATAAAATGTTTCAAGAGCCACCCATTCACAAGAAATTCAATCAAGTCACCATCCAAATTCTGAAGAGAAAATGAGTTGATTTATTCAACTGCATCAATATTAAAAGTTCTAAGCCATAGTTTATTGTATTTCCCATGTTTACCATGGTCTTCTCTTATGCTATCCCATCTTAATACAAAATCTCCAAGAACAAATTTTCTCTGCTTTTCTCTTCTAACATAAATAGCTTTCATTTTATCTGGGTACTCTTGAAATGTTTCATTTAATTGTTCTCTGGTTTGTTGTAATGCAATTATCTGACTTATTCTTTTAGTGATATCATTTGGTTCTTCTTCAATATCCTGTAACAATTTTATAATAGGTAAAACAAG
>JZKD02S2380023.1:248841-274735 GCA_000966675.3 Picea glauca | reverse complement strand
GAAAACAACACCAAAAATATGTTGTAACCCTTGAGATGTTTATGGCTAGGAAACTATTACAAGGAATCCACTTCAAATTTGTTTAAATTGGATTTTTAGTTTTCTTTAATTTGTCTTAGAACAAAATTTTAATTTTTCATGTGGAATATTAACATTTAAATACTTAATTAACCAGATGATTAGAAATTGAAAGGCATAACTTTTATATTTTAGATGATTTTTAATTTAAAGAGTGGTTAAAAGAATATAAGATAACAAAATAAAAATAGAAAAAAAATATTATGTTTGGATAAATCATATTTCTATCTTAATAGTTGCAAACAAAACACAAATGCATCTGAGTTAAGAATAATATTAAATGAATAGAAATGAATAATTCATTACTTTCCACAGAATTAATGAAAAAAATACAAGTCCAAAATACTTATAGTATCATTAAGGAAAACTATAATCTTTAATAATTTCTTCTTAAATTTGTAGTTGTGGTAGTGGTACGGATTTCACTACACTTATAACATCAGATACAAGATCGAAAGAAATATTATGAAACAATTGACAACATGGAAACCAATAAAACACAATATAAAACAACTGAAATTATGAATCTCTCATGCTCTGAGAATAATTTTCATCAGAATTTCTCTGGTCCTTTTTTCCACACAAAAAATCCCCCTTTACATCAAGTTTGTCGTCTTTTATATAAAAATGACTATAACCAAAATTGGTTATTAGGAGCTATTTTTTATCTTTCCCTCTTACAACAATATATTTGACTTTACAAATATTGTATTGAGTACATTGGAATTTGAATATAGTATATAGTATTCAATACATTCGAGGTGTGCCACCATTTTACTATATGTAATATCTAACTCAGTATATGTGTCATATGTTGGAGCTATCAAAAATATATGTTTAATCTACCATAGAAAATAAAAATCATCAATTAAGATGTCTATTATTGTTTGACCTCGTATAACTCCAGTCATTTCATTAAAATTTGCATTTCTTTCTCTGACTTTGAAAAAACTTTGTATATAATTTTCAAATGTCAAAATGCCTCCTTTTTTACTCCATAAAATAGGTAAACCCATCTGTATTAACTTATAGAACTTATTGGAGAAAATTTTGGCATTCCTTTTGATCACAATGCACTTGTTTTGGGATCGCTAGATAAAACTTTGTTTAGCAAAAACTTTTTGTGTCTCCATTACCATTGAAGTTCTATCTTTAATTCCTTTTATCTTTAACTCGTCCTTTGACATATAATTAAAATATTTTATAGTTTTAGTTGCTATTTGTGGTATGTTTCCTAATTCTTGGAAATCTTGTTGTATGACCTTCTCTGTTTCACTAGTCAATAAGTTCTCTTCTCCAATAAACTTAAAACAATCCCACATTTTGGTAACCTATGTTATGATTTGATCACAAATGAGATGTCTTGCACCCATCAAGTATAGTTTACCAATTAATTTACTCTGCAATTTTTCCACATCTCCCTGCAATTTAGCCTTTACCTTTTGATATTGTTCAATAGTTTTATCTTTATCATTTAGTTGCTCCCTACAAATCTTGATTTCATTATTTTGAACAGACAGTGATTTCTTGAGATTTTCAATCGCAACTCCTTTTAAATTAAGCTCTCACAAGGATTTATCTAATTCTTCATATGGATTTGTTGGTTCTGAATACTGCAAAGAAGAAACTCCTTTCTTTAAATATTCAATTTGTCGTTCATATACTTCCATCTAATATTTCATTTGTACCACTTGTCTGAGTAATTGATCTTTCTCCTGCTGCATCTCTTGCAATTTTAATGTTTGAACATGATCAATTCCAGGTATATTAATATTTTTCTTTAATGATTGTATTTCAATATCTTTAGTCTTCATGAGAGATTGTATAGATGCACTATCTTTTGGATTAGGTCCTAACTCAATCACCCAATGCTCAATCTCTTCAACCCTCATTTGCTTGGTCATATTTGATAAATTTTCCTATTTAAGTTGATTCTAAATATTTTCATTCATAATCTACAACTTATTCATTCCAAGAGAAGTTAGCATGACATCTCTATGAATAATTTCTCTAATTTTCCTATGCAAATCCATTTTATCAACATAATTGACTACCTTCGAATCAACTGATATGTTAGTAACTTTGTAATTTTCTGAAGACTTAATGTTTTGGTCATTTAACTCTAATATATCTATATTTATCTTTCCCTTTTCATAATCCAGAGCAGATAATAATTTGGTCTGAGATGATCCTTGATCACAGATACAGGGATAAATATATTGCTTACTTTTCACACCTTTCTTCTTAATTGCCATAATTTGATGATAATGATTTTCTTGCTTTGAATAATATGTTCCCAATGCTTTTTTCCAATTTGATTTTCCAATTTCTTTACATTTGTTGATGATAGAAATTTTATGACAACTGCAAGTTTTGTTGTTGATGACTCTGATCCATCTTGTGCTATATGGCTCTTTCTTTTTGCAGGTCCTTTAGTCTTTGGCTTCTTGTCTGATTGTTCATCTTCTACCTATGACATTATTTGAGATAATCTTGTACATTTACTCTAATATGTGTTTTCAAATTGTTGTGGAGTTTATCTCACTGGGGACTATGATGTTTGAATATAAATTTGTTCTTAAACTTGTATAATTCTTTGTACATCTTCCTAGCTATCCTGATTCGCTAGTAACTCCAGTTGAGGTTTTAGTTTATGATGATAAGGGGTTGAACCAAGCTCTATTATTTTGGTTTAAATAACATAATGAGGATCATAGTTCCACATTTCACCTTGTTGAAATTCCATTTCTTGAAGACGTTTATCTGCATTCTGCAAAGCAGCTATGTTGTTTACAATAAGTGGTCCCACTTCTTTATTCAATTTAAAAGTTTCCTTTTGTTTCTTAGACACAAAATGAATATAATCAGAGTTCATTCTTTGTCTTATAAATTCTAAAGCAAATATTCTAGGTGTTAGAAATTTAGGCAAGAGAAAAGGTTGAACTTCAACACGATAGATTTTAATTTCTATGTGGTCTTTGAACAAATACTGATATCCTACAATTTTATCAAGACTCAATTGTAACATCCTTTTATACTAGAGGAAAATTCTAGGAGGAGTTTCATCATGAATGATTTCAAAGGCCAATGACATAAACTGATTAATAAACCATGATAACCCTGTATTCCGAGCTTTCCTTCTAATTAAGGGACTCGAATGAATAATTGAACAGGGATTACCTATTTCATATTCAATCTTCATTTCAAGGTGTTGAAATCTAGCAGCTTGAGAATAAAGGAACAAGTGTATCCAAAATGACTAATATCCAAATTATCTACTTGCTTTGAATTTAGACAACTGAAAATGAATGTTGTCAGCTAAAAATTGGGCATAGTTATACTTAACCAATGGTTTCATTGTAGATGGGAAAATATAGGTCATAAACCCAAAAGTGTTTTTGGGAAAAGAAGCATGAAAGGAAGAAAGGACAGTTGGAAGGAAAGACAACACGTGTGAGGGAAGCATGTGAGGCACACATGCAAGGAATACCTAATGACGCTAAGGTTAGGGTTTTTGAAATGTATTGTAATGGATGAAGAGCCAATAATATAAGTAGGTGGTACTTAGAGAAAAGGGGGATGGAGGCACAGAAAAGGAGAGATGAGGGCATAGAGAATGAATGGAAGAGAAGTGTAAGAACTGTACTATTCATCAAGTTGGTGATCTAGGAAAGTAGTGAGTGACTCAATCCCGAGGGTTAGATCATAGGCTAGGGAGCCTGGTGTGATCTAGTCAGCCTCACAAGGATCAAGGAGCTTGATGAAGAGTGTAATATCTAAGATTGTAAACATGCATGGCATGACATATTACTTGACCATAATAAAGATATTGAGAGCTAGATATTTGTGGACGTAGCCCGGGAGGGGGTGAACCATCGTAACACATGTGTTATGTGAATGAATGAATGTGTCTCTATTACTTTTAAGTGGTGAATGTTAGATGAATGAATTAACTAGTTAGATCTGGTATTTTACATGCATGAATAGAATGATTGCTATAAAAATATGTTAGACCAAATAAATAAAGATTACTTGATACACCCACAGATCTCCACTCATTCTCAAGCTGTAAAAACCTGAGTATTGCATCCACCCATAGATTTATATTGGGTGAGACTGCGTAGTGCACTTTGTGTGTTGCGTTGCCTTCTGGTCTACCAGAGGGGTCGATAGTTTTAGAGGGATTTTGTTGGGAGCTTACTAAGTTTGAACCTGGGTAAAATAGGATTAGAGTAGATGAATGATAAATTAGAAGAGTAATAAAACCGACAAATGGTTATGTTGTTGGGAGACTGGGTAGTATTGCAGCCACCCATAGATCTATCTCAGGTGAGATTGCGCAGTGCACTATGTGTGCTACGTTTCCTTCTGGTCTACCAGAGGGGCTGATATTATTAGAGTGAGTTTTTTGGGAGCTTACTAAGTATGAAACTGGTTCAAATAGGATCAGAGTAGATGAATGATAAAGTAGAAGACTAATAAAATAAAAAAATGGTTCTGTTGTCGGTTGGTTGGAACAGGATGGGCTTGAGTGAATGAGATCTGTTGAAGACACGTCAAAATAATCCAGATTGGGCGTTGAGAGGATGAGAATATAAGAGGGGATGTTGATACCATGGAATCCAACAAAGAAAGAGATAGAGAGCTGGTTGAAAACAAAAGAGATGGATTTTGCGCAGAAAGATAACAGAAATCCGAAGTTGACACCGCGCCAATATCTAGACAAGTATGTATTTAAAGACTTGCATGAAGTATTTTTCTGTAATTTCTCGCATGTGTTGCATGGTTGGATATTGAGGTTGAAATAAAAAAATCCTACAAATCGGATCAGACATCTAGAGTGGAATCCTGTAGAGATCGCGTAGTTACAAAATGTTGATAATAAATTTACGCGGGCAATAGATTTTTGGTTAGACATCATTGTTGCAGGATTCATCACAAAATTTGCAATAGATACATCGAAGTCTTACAGCGTAGCAGATCAAGAGTTCTTGAAGGGACTTCGAGGTAGGTACACCATATCATTATATACTTCTATTAATATATTACTATATAGAAAAGGTGTAATGACAATTGTGTCAGACAATTAAACTTCCCTGCATGCATGGGGGAAGGGGGGGAACACTGACAAGAGAAGGAGAAAGGGAGGGAGAAAGGGATAAAGGAAAGAAGGAGGAGGATTTGGACCCAATCATGATGGATGAAGACCAGATCAAGCAGATCATGGAAACAACTGGAAGAATGCATAGTGGAGTACCCTACCATTATAAGATGAACACCAAGAAGCGAGTCGTAGCCATGAGAGAGGGCTTGGTGAGTGATGAAGAAGAGGTAGAGGATCTTCGGGCTGTGGAGCAGATTGAGGAAATCCTACGTGTGACATATGATAGGAAGACGAAAGGTCCAAGAGTGGTAATATAAGGCAACACTCCTATCCATACCGATGTGAGTTTGGAACCCATAAACCCATGTGCAACTAATACACCAAGAAGAACACCACTATTTAGACATCTGAATCTCAGGAGAAGGAAGACATGAGGAAGTAAATCCACATAGGGAACAACAACTGGGGGAACTAGTTCATGAAGAATTATTCAAGTATATACACCACGCGAAGGTAGTGTTTTAGAATTTAGGATGGCAGTACTTGATCCCACCATCAGATTACCAAAATTCAAAGGAGAGGTGTCGAAGGACCCTGAGAAGCACTTGTTTATTTGTTAAAAGATCTAGGAAGTGAAATAGATTACAGATGAGGACTCTAAACTTTCGTAGTTATCTATCACACTAAGATATTGTGCACTAGATTGGTATATGATCTTAGCTACAAGCAATCCTCCAGGGACAACCGGAATTATTGGAGATATCAAAAAGATATTGATAAATGAATTCTAGAAGCCTAGTTTAGATGATCAATACATGAATGAGAAGATAGATATTATACAAAAACCAGGAGAATATGTATGGGAGATTGACCATAAATTCAAATGATTGAAGGGAAAACTAAAGTATGTCATGACAGATATGCAGCATAGGAATTTGTTTGTCAATTCACTGCTACCACACTTGAGATACCCTTTGTGACAATGGAAGTTTAAAACACATGCAGAGGCTCTATAGGAAGCCCTACAACTGGAAGAGAACCAATATAAGAAGAAAGATCCATCCATAGAGGAGTTGAAGGAGGATATGAAGAACTTAACATTCTAGCTAAACCAGAACAAAGGTAAGTACAAAAGAGAAGTCATTTTTTGTACCACATGTAGGAAAGAAGGACACCATAAGAACCATTGTCCAACATTCGCACAATACATGGAAGCAGGAATGCCAAACCCGTTTCCAATAGGAGGAATATGGTGTGAGATGATCCATATCACTTCCCAATGATGCAAAAGTACCAGACAATACCTAAGAGGTCATATTGCAACTTTTGAAAGTCATTAGGCCATGATGACAAAGATTTCAGGAACATGGACCTAATGAGGGAAAGAACATCATATTCTTACAGGGTGCAGGAAGAAATGATGATAGGGCAAGTTGCACCATAGTTTAACCAAGTACCAGGCCCATATAACATTGTGCAACAACAGTATAACACTACGCAACAACAATATAACACTACGCAGCCGCAGTACAATACCTTGCAGCCACACTATAACCCTGTGCAATATAGCCAAGTGCCTTAGTACAATGCACCAGGAGGAGATCAAGCTAGCTACAAAGGTGGTAGAAGAGGAAGAGGAGGCTTTGGAAGAGGTAGAGGACCAATGGTATGCCATAACTGTCAACAACCAGGACACTATGCAAGAGAATGTCCACTTCCACCTGTGACATGTATGTATTGTCGCAAATTAGATCATGACACATAAGAATGTCCTACACTATTGGGGAAGATCCAGAAAAAGAGAAATCAAAACAATTAGAATGTTCAGTGGATTTCAATGGAAGCAAGGGATGAAGGAAGAAACATCAACATAGTTAAGAGAGAAGGAGCTAAGACAAGAAACAATGCAGTAAGAAAAGATCCAACACAAAACCAATGGGTGAAGAAGAATGTTGAACCGAAGAAGAAGTGTGAGGTGCAGAACGAAAAGGAGATATTCAAGTAGGCCAGAAAATAATTCGTGAAGCCAGACATTGCATCAACATAAACTGCGCAACATAATAAGGAAGTACCAGTGTACAAGATTCCTCCATCTCTATATCACACCAAAGAATCACAACCCCTGGGACAAGTAAGTACGATTAAGGGTTTTTTGAAATATTTTGTTAAACTACTAAACGATCCATCATCTATGAAAGTGTTACAAAGTATGCTAGAAAAATGTAGCCTATAGGTAGAAGGAAAGATAGAAAAAAAAAAATTTAATCATCTGCATACAAGAAGAATAACAAGCAGAGAATTCAAACTGAATGATAACATTAGAGATTTCAACATGGGAGATATTATACTAGATTTAGGATCCAAAGTAAATGTATTACCCAAGAAGACATGGAAATGTATGGGAGAGCCCACACTAGGATATTCACTGATTCAACTGAAACTAGCAAATAAACACAGAGTTCTACCAATTGAAATACTAAAGGGGGTAACAATAGATCTGGATGGAGTGCACACTAAACCCGATTTCAAGGTAATAGAGATAGTGGATGGCGCAACACCTCATCTGAAATTTCTTGGCTTGGATTGGGCATTTTACAATCATACCATAATCAACTTAAAGATGAGGAATATGACATTTGATTCAAGAGAATACATAGTCATTGTTCCATTGGATCCATCAGAAGGGGAAAGGTTTGTAGAACCTACTTGCTTGGACCTAGACGAAATTAACTAGTTGTACAGAACAACCACGCGAGAAGAAGATTATGTGAACCCAACTGCATATGGGGTACTCAGTTGGAGAATCATCACCTCATGCACGTTATACTCATATACGGGCTTAGATAATAGGCAGCATAGGTTACACGAAGTCTCCACAAGAAGATGTGCAAGAATAGACCACACAGTATGATGGGTAGCTATGGATATAAGGGAACCTCCCAGCTTCCATGGGGTGAATGACTTAGAATAATTCTTAACACAACGAGAAGATGAATTGTTAGAAAATCAGAGGATATTAGTACTGGATATATCACTCAAGGAAACACCTGAAATATGGTGGGGTGTGCACAAAGAGACAGTTAGGATTGGTACCAATGTAAGTAGTTACTACGCATCAGGTTTGGTGCAGAATAGGGAAGCAACCAACTGCAGAAATATGATGGACAACGGGAACCAACATAACACTTGGAGAAATGCATAACACTATGGAGGATGACACCACCATAGGAATGGCCTCATCATTTTGTTCACACATTAGAAGGGATTCCATCAAACTGGTATACAGACCAGGAATTGCACAGAGGAACTACAGACTAGAAAGTTTTACAACATAATTTTATAGTCACTTTCTCATTTGAGCATGAGAACCCCAACATAGACTCAACACTTAAAAAAATCACAGGGGTAGAACTCATGATAGAAGAGCAATAGTAGAACATACAGACATTAAAAGAACTATTTTCATGCTACCATGTGCAGGAAGAAGCACCAGATGAAGATGACCCAAGAAACATTCATATCACGCAATTTGAAGTTGAAAGAGAAGTGCAATTTCCACCTCTGGAATCATAAGTATTTGTTGTTTCGATCAAGGTGAAGAAAGTCAACATTGGGACAGTTGAGAATCCCAAAATGGCCAACATTGGAGACTACTGGGATGAGCAAACAGTGGAAAGAATAATAGAGTTATTGCGCAAGTACAACGACTTGTTCCCAACAACATTCATATAAATGAAAGGAATAGCAGGATAGCTAGGGGAAATGAAGATACCTCTCAGATATGAGGCAAGACCGATTAGATAGAGACCATATAGACTAAATTATATATATATATATATATAAGAAAAAATTCAAAGCCGGAATTGATAGGATGTTGGAGGCTGGAATCATAGAACCTGTGGAGGAATCTGAATGGGTAAGCCCTATGGTAGTTTAAGAGAAAAAGAAGAGAGAGATAAGGATATGTGTCGAATTTAGGAAATTGAATGATTCTTGCCTACATGACCCATTCCCTACTTCTTTCACATATGAGGTGTTGGAGAATGTAGGAGGACATGAAGCTTATTCATTCACTAACGAATTCTCAGGCTACCATCAGATCAAGATAGCTCCACAAGATAGGTAAAAGACCACTTTTTCCACAGAATGGGGTTCCTACTAGTACATAGTCATTTCGTTTGGACTGAAGAATGAACCAACAATATTTTCTAGAGTATTCATAGCTGCATTCAAAGAATTCATCCACCAGTTTCTAGAGGTATATCTAGATGATTGGACAGTCTATATTCTATTGAAATACCATGTAGAGGTGTTGAGGATGATGTTAGAAAGATGTAGACGGTGTTAGATATCATTAAACATCAATAATTTCATCTTCAGAACACCCTTTGGGATACTATTGGGCCATATAGTATGTAAACAAGGCTTGCTAGTAGATCCTGCCAAGATTGCAGTAGTTGTTAATCTACCACCACCAAAATCAGTACGTGAGTTAGGAGAAATATTGGGACACACACTACAGGAAATTTATAAAGGGGTATGCACAGATCACCATGCCTCTGGAGAAATTGTTTAGAAAAGACAACAAGTTTCAATGGAATGAGGACTTCCAGCGAGGATTGGACACCCTAAAAGAGAAGATGGTAACCGCACCAATATTAGTATTCCCGGATTGGGAAAAGACATTCCATGTGCATGTAGATGCATCAGCCATAGCACTTGGAGCTATTCTCATGCCAGGATCAGGATAATTGGACCATCCTATAGCATTTTCTAGCAAAACACTGTCAGAGTCGGAGAAGAATTACAATACCACAGAGAGAGAGAAGGCTTAGCTATGGTCTATGCACTTTATAATTTAAAACATTACTTATTGGGAAAAACTTTCAAGATGTTTACACACCATTCAACTCTATAAATACCTCATCAACAAGCCAGTGTTGGGGGGGGAATTTGTACATGGTTATTGTTGTTCCAGGAATTTGACTTCTAAGTGATAGTCAAACCAGGGAAGTTGAATGCAAGACTGGATCACCTGTCAAGGATCACTAACGAAGAGGAACCCACAAATATAGAGGAAAACTTTCCTGATGCACAACTAGTTTTAGTCTAAGTAGTTGATGAATATTTTGTGGACATCATTCAATACTTGAGTACAGGGACTGCGCCACAAGAACTCAACACTATGTAGAAGAAAAATCTTGTAGTCAGAGTTTTCGACTATCAATTGATCGCATGACACTTATACAATATGGGTGCAGACAACATCTTGAGAAGATGTGTATTATAACATGAACAACCTAGGATTTTAGCAGAGGCCCATGCGAGAATAGTAGGAGGAAATTATGTAGGAAACACTACTGCGCAGAAGGTATTACGCACAAGACTATGGTGATTGGCTATTCATAGAGATTCAAAGGAATACTACCAGAGATGTGATGTGTGTCAAAGGGTTGGTAAACCTAATAGACGGGATGAGATGCCCTTGAAGCCACAAGTAACCTTGCAGGTATTCGACAAATGGGAAATATATTTTTTGGGACCAATTAACCCACCAACAAAAAGGTTAGGAGCAAGGTATATTATCACTGCAATAGAATACTTAACAATATGGGAAGAAGCAACACCAGTAAAAGATTGCAGCACGGAGACAAAAACACACTTCCTGTTTGAGAAAGTGATCACTAGATTTGGATGCCCAAGGATTTTGATGAGTGACCAAGGCACTCACTTCATTAACAACATTATTAAGGTGATGATTGAGGAGTTTGAAGTTTATCATCAAAAGATTACACCATATCATCCTAAAGCAAATGGAACAATGGAATCCTTTAATAACATCCTAAAAAATGCACTGACAAAGATCTGCAATGTTAATAGAGAGTATTGGGACTTGAAGATACCATCAGTACTATGGGCATACAAGACCACATGTAAAAAAATGATAGGTCAGACACCATTCAGATTGGTATATGGACAAGAAGCAGTGGTGACCTTAGATTGTTTGGTACCTAGTCTGCACGTAGTAGAAATTATGAATATGACAGAGCGAGGCACCGTACAAGAAAGGCTAAGTCAAATGATGATCATGGAAGAAGATATGATTCTAGTAGGGTTTCACCAAGAGGTACAGAAAGCAAGAGACAAATCTTGGCATGATAGACATATTAAGAGGAAAATTTTCAGGGAGGGAGACCTAGTCTTGGTGTACGATAGTAAATCTCTTCAACACCCAAGAAAACTCAGAATGAACTAGTTGGGACCATATGAAGTATAGATTGTCACAGATGGGGGAGTTGTACAGTTGAAGGATTTGGGAGCAACATAAATCAGAGGAATGATCAATGGGAGTCGACTGAAGCTGTATAGGGAGAGTTGACCTCCTAACACTTTAAAAAAAAAAATGCACCAGACAACAAAGGACTGCACGCAACAATAGAGTGGTTACCACACTAGACATCAAAAGAAAACAACCATAGAATAGAGAAGTAGCACGACTAAAATAAAATTTTCATGCACATTGGCCAAAACATATCACGCACACTTGGAAATGTTAGCACGTCGACAAAAGGACCAATGGTCAGAAAAAGGTGGAAATTGCGGAAATGGCGGTTATGAAAAATAGGCGCCAATTGATGGCGTCTATCAAAATTGAATGTCAAGAACGATTGACGTGACTTCACATTAATCGTGCCAAGTGGCGACGTCAAGGGAATTCAATGGCAGGTATGTGGGAAGCGCCAATTCATTCAAAACACATCTTGGGTAACTTCTTCGAGAAGTTTCACGCGATTCCTATACAAGGTAAGTACGAGGGTAACAAAAGGGTTATTGTGAAATTGAGCAAAGCATAGAGAGACAGAGTATACAGAGCAGAGAGCGAGTTTGTAGGTATTATAGAACGAACTAGTTCGATGGAAACTGTCTTAGCCACCATGGCACCACCCAAGCTAGGAGCGTTGAGACAGGTCTATAGAGGGCCATGAAGCAAGCGTATAGAACCTCAACAACCATAGGGAATCGAACAGGGACCAACACGGAATATTGAATTCGTAAACTTGGATGAAATCCCTGCACCCAATATGGAACCAGGAAGCCCCACACCAGTGGTGGAGGAAACCCAAAAAACAACAATAGTGGTAATGGACATCAACATTCCGGAAGGAGGATAGAGTCAGCAGGCCGAGGATGTAGGAAATACTTCGCACCCTGAAAACCCTAAAGAATCCCTGAGGGTTAATGGGATGGTCCCAAACCAGACAGAAGTGGTTGTGCCAGAAAAACCACACATAATAGCACTGGAACAAAAAATGGAGGGTATAGTAGAAGATGTCATCGACCGACCAGAGGAGTATACAGAGGAGAGAATAATGGAGGCTAAAACCTCAAGTCAGCCACCACAGTGAAAGGGAAAGCATCCAATAGCAATATCACTGCGTAGGCAGGCTGCAATATCCATATTCTTACTGCACATTTTGGAAGGAGTGCATATCACAACTAACCTGTTAGGATGCATGGAGAAACTACGATACTCAAACCACGATGTGACTGAAACAAACAAGTTTCCAAAGTTTTCAAAGCAAGTTTACCTGGAAAGCATGGGTATAGGACCCTTCGGCGAGCCGATTCTCCAACCGAAATAGTGGGAATCTAGATTGGCCAACACCGGGCTACTGAACCTATTGGATACCCCACACTTTAGAAGGGGCTGCAACGTAAATAACTCCGTTAAGCAGCTGATGAAATTTACCCATGGAGGGTACCTATGGGTGGATGAGCCTGTCTTGATAGACATGGAGATCGTTGCATTTATTTCAGGGATAAAATCTTGGGGAGAGTGCTTTGCATAGTTCCTCTATGACAAGACAAAGGCGAATGTGTTGGATGAGGAAATGAAGAATATGTATGGCACATAAATAGGTTCGCGTGGAATCATCATCAAGCGCATCAGTGATGCAACATCAAGGATGGCCACCAAACTCATGGCGTGCAAGTTTCTCAGGAAGTGTCGCAAGGAAGAAGTCCATGTTGGGGTCTTCGCAGCTGCAACACAGTGTGCGGAAGGCACTATGCTTAGCTAGGCCCCATACTTATTAAACCTATTCCTTGAGGACTGCAAAGACGTGTAGGACCTGGGGATAGAATTTCACTACTCTTGGCTACTCATCCTGATCGCCTTGGTCAGATGCAGGGAGACTAAGTATTCATACTTTTGCGAGCGAAGCACTCATTGCCATGCAACGCAATAACTGTCATTGGGGAGAACTTTAGACCCCAAAAACAAAAGTGAAAATATAGGCATGTTCGTAGGGTATTACAATGACCTGCAGGAAAGCATTGCCAACACTTGGCGGATTATGCTAGAAGTGGTCGCGTAATATCGGGACATAGCCAACTTTAAAGTGACCAGGCATATAGTATGGATCCAAGCATGGAAGGATCCATAGAAGGAATGGATACAACTGCGATACTGCGTCAAGGAAGAGGACATAGAGATGGCCATCAAGGATTGAAAAGATGATTGGAGAGTTCAAGTTCTGATTCAAGAGATTTCCACAGACAAGTAGGCCGATGCAGGGAAAGAACAGACACCTGCAGGAGACAAAACGATGCCCAATAACCCAAAGTCAAGTAAAAAACCAGGACAACAGAAGAAAGGGGGTGCACCAAAGAAAGGTACCCAGGTAGGGAAAAATAATACCACCTAGGCACCGTAGGAACATAAAAAAGAGGCTGAGATAGCACAAGGGACCACATCAAGTGCTACCCAACAGGAACAAGGCCAAACCAAGAGGTTTGATCATACACACTAGGGGTGCATGCAAGAAGGCCAAGGCACACAAGATGTCATTGGAATATAAAATCACTGAGGACAATGCGGACCTCATGGCCGAAATGGTCAAGGACCGAACAACGAAGGATTTTGAAGAAGCCGAGCTCCAAAGCAACAGGATTCAGGACGCGTTGGACGACATGAGGTAGCTCCTAGAACATATTAGAGAAACAAAGAGGGCAAGAAGAGGAATAGATTCAGTCTATGCAGCATCAAAAGAAGGAGCCAAGGCTGCACCGAGCGAGCAAGATATGATCCAGACGATACCACAGACAAGCTCGACTTTTCACGTTACACCTATCATGCTCCGCATGGATTAAATTTTAGGCCAGACACCCTTAAAATATTTGGTGCAAATACAGTTGGTAATGGGGTGGATACCAACCAAGGCGCTATACAAACTGCAAGTCAGTGTCACACAGGAGGTGCAGTTGGTGCTCGATCAAGTCAAGCTCGAGACCAAAGACGAAAAGGATCGCGCGGATAGTCTCGAGCAGGGATTGGTTGTAGCCTACAACAAAATTCCAAAGAACGCGCAAATAGCAGAGCCCATGACAACGCAAAAAATTAATTAGATTGTGAAAACAATCGATCAATACACGCAGGATATCAAGAACCTCTAGGAACAACTCATCCCTACTACTGCCTCGGAGGTGAAGGAGCAAAGGAAGTAGGAAGCAGAAGGGCAGATGTAGGAAATGGAATGACAAGTCAGCGCAACTATCGACTTGTTCAATAAAGCAGCACAACTATGGACAAATATGGAGGAGGATCAATAGGTTCAACAATGGGACCAGGAAGAGGAAAAGATAAGTGCAACTATCCAGGACCTCAAGTAGAGGCAGAAGACGATGAAGATTATTAAGCGCCTCAAAGGAGTACAAGATATGAAGAAACTGCTAATAGAGCTTATAGCTATGCAGACACATAACAAGGATCGACAAGCTCAAATGGAACCTCTTCAAGAGCTAGCAGTGGAGGTCATTGTGCATGTAGAAGAGGAAAAGAAGAATATGGCACAAATTCAGGTAGAGTGCACAGAGATGATCAGTGAGGATATTACAGCGCAAGTATTGGATGCACTTAGATAAAAGACCACACAGGCTCAAACAAAAGCAAGGGAACTCACAGAGAAGTTCTAGAATCTTGCAGGAGTTGTTGAAGAAGCGCACAAAGCTTAGGTGGCTCAGACGAGCCACATATCTATGTTGGGGGCCTATTGGATGCAAACCCAGTTAAGGGAAAAGGATATTTTTGGGAAAAGAAGCATGAAAGGAAGAAAGGACAGTTGGAAGGAAAGGAGGCATGTGTGAGGGAAGCATGTGAGGCGTGCATGCAAGGAAGACCTAACGATGCTAGGGTTAGGGTTTTTGCAATGTATTGTAATGAATGAAGATCCAAGAATATAGTTAGGTAGTACTTAGAGAAAGGGGGGACGAAGGCAGAGAAAATGAGACACAATAGAAAAGCGAACGGATGGCAGAGAGTTGTAAGAAATGTACTATTAAGTAATATGGTGAGCTAGGGAAGCAATGAGTGACTCAATCCCGAAGGTTAGATCACAAGCTGGGGAGCTTGGTGTGATCTAGTCAGCCTTGCAGGGATCGAGGAGCCTGGTGAAGAGTGTAAGATATAAGATTGTAAACATGCGCGACATGACATATTATTGAACCATAACAAATAGCTTGAGAGCTATATCTTTGTGGATGTATCCCAGGAGGGGGTGAACCATGTTAACACTTGTGTTATGTGAATGAATGAATGTGTCTCTATTGCTTTTAAGTGGTGAATGTTATATGAATGAATTAACTAATTAGATATGGTATTTCACATGCATGAATAGAATGACTGCTATAATCAGATGTTAGACCGAATAAATAAATATTACATGATACACCCACAAATCTCCACTCATTCCCAGGATGCAAACACCTGAGTATTGCAGCCACCCATAGAGTTATGTCGAGTGAGACTGCGCAGTGCACTTTGTGTTGTGTTTCCTTTTGGTCTACCAGAGGGGCCGATATTTTTAGAGGGATTTTGTTGGGAGCTTACTAAGTCTGAACCTGGGTCAAATAGGATCAGAGTAGATGAATGATAAAGTAGAAGAGTAATACAACCAACAAGTACACTCATCAACAAATTTTCCATCATTATTACCTAAAATTGTAGTCATCATCGCTATAACCTTCCTAGATGTTTTAGGAAACATATCAGTTTTAAGAATAACACTATCTTCAGGAACATTGATATTTTGACCCAGATAGGACTGAAGTAAAGTAATTCTATCCTAAAAACTTAATTCTTTGAAACAGATAGTTAAAACTTTTTCATCCAATGTTTCACTTTGAGGGGTTTGAGGTAGCTTTAACATTTCAATAATGGATTGGAAATTTATCACAAATAAAACTGGCCCATTCTTTGAAATGATAAACATTTGAGACAGATTGTAATGAACCACACCATGATATAGGAGAATTGTATCTCTCAAAGATGATGAACTTATCTAAATCAGATTCCCATGCATGGTAATAATCATGAAGGTCTCTGAAATGTTGAAGGGTTGATTGGTGTAATTCAAACAAGTCAAACAATAGTTTGGGATCATATATGTCTTTATCTCTATCGACCAAATATTGTTCTTAAATAGTAAGAAGTCTTTTGACTTTACTAGACTTAGAAGATTCCATTTCTAAATTTAGAATGCGAGAGAAATGGAAAAGTTTTGAAATAGCCAGTATAAAGATTAATCCAAAGAAATTTGAGCTTTGTCTATAACATCATTGGTAATTCAAACAACATTAACCTCAATTTATTGTTGATAATAATAACCTTTAACTATGAAACTTTTAACTTTAACCATAAAAAATAATCCTAGAATACGTGGAAAATTGTAATTCGTTAAAATGAATAATCAAAATTTATATTTTTTAAATCAATTGATTCATTTCATAATTACATCACATGACGTTAACTTTCCATGTTTCTATTCCATAATCATGCCATGTTTTTAGGGGGTTTGCATAGAGGATTTGAAAACAATCCGGGGAGGAGAGATTAACACATTGTTGGCATGTGGTTCTCGGGAAAACAATGGTATATCGTTTTGGGCCCCGCTCCCCTTTATTAACTATCGTGCATACGAGAGGGGGGGGGGGCGAGAAATTATATACGGGTCATTGATTTGTTCTAATCATTCCCGATCAACCTGCGACATAAAATCTTTATACTGCATAATACAACATATAATAAAACAAATTAAAGTTTCATTCGATGATTTATTAAAAAACGAATGAAATTTTACATAAAATTAAAATAATATAAAACTAAACTATATTAATTTTTTATTGTTTAACGTTTTAAAACAAAACTAAATAACACCTAAACCAAAATTTAAAGAAAAATTAAATGTTAAACAACTATTTAACTAACTAACTACTAATTTAAAACTAATTATTAAGAAATTTTATTTTTTATTAAAAATTAAGTAATGTTACAACAATGATGATGGTGATGATGGTTAATGTCCACTGGGTCTTAATAAAGGTAACATATTATTTGGATTTCCTTAAATTGTTATTTCGATGCTCGAAAAGGATTAGGAGAAGTGTTGCAAGATCACTATAGTTTTGATGATTTAGAAGGGTAGGAAGGTCGGTATTGTGACAAATATTTTGAAAATGAGATCTAATTTGGGTATACGTAGGGCATTCTAGGAGAAAGTGTTTTTCATATTCAACCATCTTGGTGTCACAAAGGTGATAGATTATTTCATGCCATTGTGTTTTAGGAATTTTCCAACACCCAGTTCGACTACGAAGATCTCTTTCTGAGGTAATATCTCACAGGAAACCCCTAAGTACTTCCCCACTTCGTGGATGGTAAACAGGGTAAGTCGTTAGCCCTGATTTTCATGGCAGGCTTAACGCAAAGGGGGAACAAGATATTCAAACCGGTGACCTCTTCCTCTGGGGATAGCTTCAGGTCTTGCTCAGAACCACTTGAGCTAATCCTTAGGGCTAGTTTCACTATGCAACTTGTGAGAATTGTTTCTTATTTCAGAAATATTAATTCTCTTATTTACACTAGTCAAAAGAGAGAGATAATTTTGATCTTCAATATTAGGGTTAACCACCTCCTTATAATATCTTAATTATGTTTCATCATCTAATTATTTATTGCACCATATATTCTCCTTAAATTTAGCTCAAACAATATTTGTAATAACATTGGTATTCTTTAGAATAACTTCTTATTTTATTCTGCAATGATTTATCCAAGACTTGGAATCATTATTGTTGATTATATGATGTCATTGATGTCAACAAGGTCATAAACAATATGGTGCACAGACATTATGGCGCAAAGTTGACACATTTGCAAAGGAAGTGCATGTAAGGCTTATAGAGGAACTGTGTGGAAGGATTCACTTGCAGAGGAAGTGCGCGGAAGGATTGTAGAGGAAGTGCATAAAATGATCCTTTCTAGTATACTATTGCATATCCACATGAAATGGAACTCCTATAAGAAATTGTGAAATGGTGAAAACAAAAGTGCATAGAACGATTGAAGAATGAAGGGATCAATGATGCAAAATAAATCACAGAAGTGATTGAGTCTGCTAGGAGTGTGCGCAGAATAAGAGGATAACCTATGACGTAGTACAAAAGTAAAGTGGAATGTGACAAATTCCCTTGTCTGTGATCGCATAATGACTAAGTGGATATTTATATGTCGCAGCATGACGATGTTTTGAGCAAGCGACAAGTAACATAGTGAACTACGATGGAGTGTGTAGAAGATTACGCAAATGATAATCTGCAGGGTGCCTTGAGCCAGTGCAAGGAATGGTGTAGTGGAGTGTGACGAGATGAAGTCTGAAGTAGAATGTGACAGAATGAGTCACCAAGGGAACTTACAGTCCGATGGTGTAATATTCCAGATATTAAAAGTATGCAGAACAGAAACAAAATTCTAGAAATGGCAAATCAATAACAATATAACTAGAACAACACCACAATGACACTGAAATGATATCAAAATAACACCAGAAAGAGCACCTTGATTCCGAGAGAAATGTTCACGGGCCACTTCGAGGGGGAAACCTCCAGTCGAGCATAGCTCTATTACAATAATATCCAAGCTAGGGTTCTCATACCCTCTACTCCTATTTATACTGAATATGTCTATCAAAAGAACCATCTAGAGGAAGATCCTTCTAGAAGCAGAAGCTTCTATTAGGTCTTCTTACATTCGAATTATTCTACTTTATTGCAAGGCCTTATTAATATTGACCTTTATTACATCCGAATATATTTTTCTACATACATGAGGGGTTAGGTCCCTAACATGTCCCCCCCCCTTAAAAATAGCCTTATCCTCAAGGCTTGAGATGTGGAAATTGTTGCAGAATGGTAGTTGGTTCCCAAGTGGAATCTGCTGGAGTTGTATCTTTCCACTAGATTAACATTTCCTTGATGGTTTGCTGACACAGGTGATGCCCACGTTGTCCAAACCCGATTGTGGTTGTAGCCAAATAGATCCTTCTTTGTCCAACTCGGGAAGGTTGTTTTGAGTTTGGCACTTAGTTCCAATCACCTTCTTTAAGCATGAAACATGAAAAACGGGATGTAGCTTATAATGATAGGGCAAATATAACTGATAGGCCACCTGTCCCACATGCTTGAGAATGGCATAAGGACCATAAAATTTGGGCGCCAACTTCTGACAATGGTCATCCTTGAGGAATTTTTCTTGTAAGGTTGCACTCGAAGAAACACCTGATCCCCTTATGTAAATTGACGTTCAGAGGGACCTTGATCTGCTTGTTGCTTCATGCGATTCTGGGCCATGACCAAATTGTCTTTGAGGGTACGGAAAATATCCTCTCGAACTATAAGCGTTTGGTCAACTGCCTGGACCTTCGAGACAACTGGTAAATATGAGAGAAGTGAAGGTGATTTTTTTCCATATACCGCTTCAAAAGGAGTCATGCGGGTAGTTGTATGGTCTGAAGTGTTGTACCACCATTCAACTAGGGGTAACCATTGAGCCCATTGGTTTTCATTTTCTAATGCAAAACACCTCAAATATGTTTCCAAACACTTGTTGACAACTTCAGTTTGACCATCAGTCTGGGGATGATAAGTTTTGATGAGATGCAATTGGGTGCCTTGAATCTTGAATAATTCTTGCCAAAAATTGTTGGTGAAAGCTGGGTCGCGATCATAAACAATAGAATGCGGCATGCCATGAAGCTTGAAGACTTGATCCATGAAAATTTGAGCCACAGTGGATGTTGTAAATGGGTGTTGAAGAGCACAAAAATGAGCATACTTGGAAAGGCGATCGACTACCACCATGATGACTGATTTATTTCCCGATTTAGGTAATCCTGTAATAAAATCCATAGATATATCCCTCCAAATAGAAGGTGGAATCAGAAGCGGTTGTAGTGTGCCAGGATATTTTACTGTTTTTCCCTTTTCGCGTTGACACAAATCACATTTGGCTACAAAATTACGAACGTCTTGTTTCATACCATCCCAAAAAGAAGAACGTTTGACCCTGTCATAGGTTTTGGTAAACCCAGAGTGCCCAACTGTGGGTGTAGCATGAAGCTTAGAAAGTACCTTGGATTTAAGTTTTGACTGTTTACTTAAATACAAACGGCCTTTGTATCGAAGCTCATCATGGAGCCAAGAGTACCCTAGGGGGGACTGAAGAATTGGACTGCAATTGTTGTATCAGAGGTGAAATTTTGGGATCGTGTAGCCATTCCTGGCAAATGGATTGGAGCCAATCTGGTACAATGAAGGAGAGAGAAAAAAAGGGATCCTTCATCTTCATATTCTCGAGAAAGGGCATCCGCAACCACATTGTCTTTTCCTTTCTTGTAAATGATCTCATAATCGTATCCAAAGAGCTTAGTCACCCATTTTTGTTGCTCTGGGGAGGAAATGTGTTGTTCCATAAAATACTTGAGGCTTTGATGATTTGTCTTAATTTGGAAGTGTTGCCACAATAGATAAGGGTGCCACAGATCAACGACATGCAGAATAGACAACATTTCATTTTCATAGATTGATTTGGCCAAATTTTGTTCAGACAGTTGTTTTTTGGTAAAGGCCAAAGGTCAACCCTCTTGCATAAGGATAGCGCCAATTCCTTTCCCTAAAGCATCAAATTCCAGGAAAAAGGTATTTGTGAAATCGGGAAGGGCTAGTACTGCAGTGGTGCACATGGCCATCTTCAAGGTTTGAAAGGCCTGAGCAGCTGCTGGAGTCCAAGTGAAAGAATTATTTTAAGGAGTGCAGTGAGAGGTGTCGCAATCTTTCCATAATTCTTAACAAACTTGTGATAATAACCTGTTAAGCCTAGAAATCCACACAATATTTTGAGAGTCTTTGGGTGAGGTCAATCTTGCATAGCTTCAATCTTTTTAGGATCCACCCTAACGTTGTCCTTGCCAATAAGATGACCCAAGTACTCGACTTATGAGGTGCCAAAATCACATTTAGATTGTTTAAGGAAAAGTTGGTGTTGAGAGAGTAGATGGAGAATTCAATCCACATGAGCAAGATGGTTTGTCCAAGTTTTTCTATAGATGAGGATATCATCAAAGAAAACTAAGAAAAAATGACAGAGAAAAGGACAAAATACATGGTTCATGAGTCTTTGGAATGTGGAGGGGGCATTACACAAGCCAAAGGGCATGAAAAAAAACTCATAGTGGCCCTCATGAGTTCTAAAGGTAGTCTTAAGAATGTCTGCCTCTTTCATAAATATATAGTGGTAGCCAGAACAAAGATCAAGTTTAGTAAAGAACTAGGCGCCACTCAATTCATCCAAGAGGTCATCAATGACAGGAATGGGAAATTTTTCTTTAATGGTGAGTTTGTTGAGGTCGCGAAAGTTAGGACACATGCACCAAGAACCTTATTTCTTCAGGACCATGACCACAGGAGAAGAGTAGGGGCTCGTACTAGGGCAGATAGCACCTGCGTTAAGCAGTTCTTGAACCATTTTCTCAATTTCATTTTTTTTTGGAAAAAGGGGTGGTGATGGGGACGAATATTGGGAGGAAGGATTCCTAGTACAAGGGGAATCGAATGATCATGAACACCATGGGAAGGAGGGAGTCACTGGGGAGTGGAAAGACCAGTTGATGTTTAGAGAGGATGGATTGGAGGTCTTGCGGCACAGAGGGTGTCTTAGGTTCTTGTATGGCATGGATTTGGGCAATAACGCCAGAATGGCCTTTTTTGAGAAACTTTTCCATGCGATGGGAACTAATGATCTCATGTGAATCGACAATGATGCCTTGGAACTTATATTGTTGGCCCTCTAGGGATAATTTCATGGTTAATTCCTTAAAATCCATGAGAATGGGACCCAAAGTGCTTAGCCAGTCTACACCCAACACAATGTCACAACCGCCCATGTCGATAGAAACCATAGGATATTTCAGGTGGTAATCACCAATTTGGAGATGCACATTTTCACAACGCCCTCCACATTTCATGGAGCCACCATTGGCAATCATGATTTGGAAATTATTGACTGCATGGATATAACAATGGGTTTCTTGGGCAATGAAACGATGAATAAAATTATGGGTGCTTCCACTATCAACAATAATGATGACCTTCCTATGCTTGATGTAACCAATTAGTTTGAGGGTTTGGGAGGTAGAGAAGTTAGTGAGAGCATTTAGGGAAATGACCAGTTCTACTTCGGGAAGGTCTGAGGGAGGGGTTATGTCAGTGGGTTCAGGTGACTCAGACACATGGGGAGTTTCAACATCCTCTTTCAAAATATCCTCCGAGATGGCCATTAAAATATTTTGTTCCTTAGACTTGTGGCTCGAAAAATATTTGTCATCACAATTATAACAAAGGCCTTTGATTTGGCATTCATCCATTTCATCCCTGGTCAATTTTTGGATCTTTAGTGGAGCAGAAGGAGTAGTGGGATTTACTGGTTTAGTGTGAGAAGAGACAACCTGTTGTTCTTCCTTAGCTCTTTTAGTAGCCTCCACCCAAATCTAAGGCTGAGCCATGTGGACATGGACACGAATCTCATCCTTGAGGCCACTAATAAAACATTCTTGGAAAAAAGCATCAAACATCCCCTCTGTACGAAAATCTAGTCGCTCAAAAGAAGCTATAAAGTCTTATACTATTCCAGATTGTTTCAACTTTGTCAAACAACCTAAATGGTTGGTGTAAGTGTCAAAGCGTTCATAACGATCTGCCACAAAGTGTGGCCAAGAAATACACCCTTGACGGGAAGTTTTTATCCATTGCCACCATTGCCAACATTCTTGATCTAGATGGAGAGCACCATACTGGATTTTGGACAAATCATCTGTAATGCCCTACAAAGAGAAATAATGTTCCATTTGAGTTACCCAACTAGTGGGATTTGAGCCATCGAATTTGGTCACATCCACCCGCGGAAAGAGAAGGTCACGTTGAAAGTGATGTGGCTAAAAATTATGGGAATGAGAGGAATTTTCAGCTTCAGTATACAAAGGTGGGTCAGACAAAGGGGGATCTGCAGGGATATGCAGCTTGGTGTAGATCATTGAAATGACAGATTCAAGATGGTTAGTCATGTCTTGTTTGAGGTCTTCTTTGAGTTCAGTGATTGATGTGGTGATGGAGGAGTGCATGTTTTGATTGATGGTGGAAATATTGGCATTGAGTTGTCTCACATCTTGTTGGGTCTCTCTGAAATTAGATTGCAAGGTATTGAAGCGAGCTTCCAAGTCTTGGCTATGGGTATGGGCCATGATGATGAGGGAACCGAAAAGGAGTGGCGGGGTCAATTTTTTTTCTGAAAAATGATAGTTATTAATGTGATAAGGGAGAAGAGATAAATCCAATCGAATAGGTCTCAAATAATGGTGCAAAAATTTCCAGACTTTTTTTTTACACGTGCGAAGTTATACTCTAGTCTGAATAATATTGCAGTGATGAAATTCCCAAATTCTTAACCAGGAAGAAATGTGTAGTGATTTGGCAACTCGAACAGAGTTGCACGGAAATAGATCTTGTCTGTGTTATGTTTTGTTTATGTCCCCAAGGGTTAGGTATTCAAGGGTTCTACAAACAAGGGTTTACCCTATGCTATAAATATTTGATATACGTGCGAGGTCCAACAGTAGTACTTGGCCCAATATCTCAGGGCACCAACTAGGGAGGCTAGACTGTGCCCTTAGTCGTACTACCTGACTACCCAGGTACTAGAGAGTATCTTCCCGAGTGTTGTTCTTGGTGACACTATAGTAGTTAGGCTGTCGATTGGTTTATCTAAAGAGGGCTTCAGGAAATATAGGTCGGTCTGTATACATGTATTGTTTGATGCGCTACCACTCAAAGGGGTACCAACAGGGGTTACAAGGGTGGACAACAAATGTACGCTTAAGAATCACTTGTATTTCCTACGTGTATGTGTTAGCACCAGAAGGCACCTCTGGATTGTGTCAGAGGTAAGCCTAATACCCATCAATTTATATGTCACAATGAATAAAATTAAGGGGTGGTCTAATCGATGCAGACCTGAGATTGTATTGATTTAACTCATAAACACTGGGTTGATACGCGTATATAAATGAGGTATTGATCTAAATTTAGTCAGTAATTTTGTATAGTGGTGAGTAGGTGGAATAACATGAGGAAAATGTGAAGGTCTGCTATGGACATCTGGTCTTCCAACAGCCAGAGGAGAAGAAAACTTAAAACACAAGATCTTCTTGGCTGAAAGCTATAGGGAACTAAATGAGATTATCATGAACTGAAATCAATCATACATCACAATTCAATAATAACTGCCCGACTGGATCATCCATGCCTGGGTCATTCAGTGTTGGAAGGAAAGCAACACAGGGAACTGATTAAAACCGATGGTGGTGTCACTGTGATCAAACATGCATCACACAAACACAACTATCCTCGACTAGATCTTCCATGCTCGAGTGTTCTAATACAACCGTTACAAAGAGATGAAAAGAAATTGACTTTCATTAGACAAGAAGTCTCAGATACATAACATAACCAGGGAACCAGAGGATTTACTAAAACTTTACAATCGGGAGCTCAGCTCAACCATCGACACTAAAAAAATATGAGAACGACTCCTAAATACTCAAAGAAAAACTGCAGCAGCAAGTTTGAGTCATCACATTGAAGGAGTTACATCTACATGCCTCTTAGAAGACTGTGTGTTCATTCTTTGGTCATATGCGAACTTTGTTAGATGCAATTTCACTTCAGAACGGACCTATCGCTGAGTAGACTAAATGACGATCCTTTCCTAGGCTTTCCAATTATGGTGGAAACGATGTTCAACCACCACCACTTGTTTTAATAATTGCTTCCTCGAGATCGGAGAGTACCAAGTCAACTCTACATCTGAAGGACATGGAAATTTTCCCTTAGTTGTCTATTGCTTCGTTGGACCATTACAAGGGGACCCTACTAGTGGACGTGGACAAGGATCTGGAAGGGACGATGGCGCCATCAATGTGGAGGTGAGATGAGAGGCAACCATGTGGACAGACATGGAATATGGAAGGTGACCAGGAAAGTACGAGTGGTGGAAACCATGGGTACTACGCTGGGATGGGACAATGACGAAATGGAACTGGGTGATGATGTGGGGGCATAGGAAAGGCCATGGAAGTAGGTGGGATGGGTACCATCTACCTAGATGGAAGTGAGTGGTAGAACACCTGGCAAGAGATGATAGGCGGGAGTGATAAGGGGACATGACCTGAAGCTGAGTGGAGGATAGGTGTATCATGATGAGACAAGGAGGAAGTGCGGGCGATGTGATGGGAGGAAGAGAGATATAGAGTTGAGGACCAATGGAAG
>JZKD02S2380023.1:227864-248791 GCA_000966675.3 Picea glauca | reverse complement strand
GGGCACACGGATATCAGCCGCCTAAATCTACGCACTGCTTAGCATGACGTGCCTGCACACACAAAACTTAGGATAAGTGTGTTTTAGCCCATTTCTTGCCATTGTTTCACCAAAGGGGTCCATTTCTTAGGAAAACACCTCCCCTTTACAACAAAATGTCATAACATTATGCTCCATGGGGGATGGCTTGCTCCCTGTGAGATGCTAAGAACTCTTATACAGTTTCAGTGCCTTGTTGTTGGGTTATGGAATCACCTATAAAGCTGAAAACAAAAGGAAAACAATATTCACAAATATATGGGAGCCACTTATGGCTCAAATAAAGAAATTCTTAAGAAAACTCCCATTTACAGGGCCACCAAAAACCTCATCGCCCTCCAAAATTTGCAACCTATAGGTATTATTCAAGATTATCTCAGAAACTTTGAAGGGCCCAATCCAGAGGGATTCAAATTTACCATTCTTTCCTTTTTCTTGTTTGGGTGAATCCCATTTAAGTACTAGATCTCCTAGCTGAAAATCTTCTTTTCTCACCATTTTTTAAAAGGATTTCTTGATCCTCTGCTTACGGTCATGTGTTTTGTCCATCACTTACTCTCTAGTCTGTTGGACTGCTACCAATTGATGAATTCTTTTGATCATATCATCAGGCTCTCCTTGATAATCCTGAAAGAATTTTGCTACTGGCAGGGAAAGATGAGAAGGAAAAACTTCTTCTATCCCATATACAAGTTGGAAAGGGGAGACGCCCAGGGTCCTCTTTGTTGTCACTCGATCATCCCACAGCGGAAATTTGATCTTTGAATCCCATGCCTTCTTATTGTCTTCTAGCAGTCTTTTGATAATCTGAATAAGGATTTTGTTAGAAGACTCTGTTAGTCCATTGCCTTGGGGATAATAGGGGGTGGAGTGGATTAATAAAATCCCAAAATGCTCACAGAATTTGATCAATGGATCAGACTTGAAGGATGCAACATTATCAGTGATGATTATGTTCAGACAACCAAACCTTACAATAATATCCTCCAGGAAACCAATGATCACTTTATGAGAAGCACTCCTTGTGGGGATATATTCTATCCATTTGGTGAAATAATCTATGGAAGTTAAGATCCACATTTGATGATCACTTGAATCAGGATGAATTTCCCTAATGAATTCCAGTCCCCACTACTAAAATGGTCCTGAAGCCACCACAGGCTTCAATGGATGGGACTTGAGCTACTGCTTTCTAGAGAATTTCTGGCATTTAATACAAGCCGTTTCACATAGACTTGAGTGAATAGAGTAGGCCAGTAGTACCCATCTCTGAGAATTTTGTAGGCCGTAGTTTTCCAGAAGTGATTCCCCCACATAAGTTGTCATGGAAATCAAATATAATCCTTTGGATCTCTTGTGGATCCAGACATTTTAAAATCACTCCTAGAGGGTCTTTCCAGTACAAAACCTAGTCAATAAGGCAATATATGACTGCTTTGAGATTTAAATCTCTTGCCTTGCATTTCCCTATTCCATCAGGGGGCATTAATGCTTGCAGAAAATATATAATGTATTTGTACCAAGCACATTCTTCCAATGGGGAGTTGTATTGAGAACTTTTGTTGGACAACTCAGCCTGCTGATTAGCTGAGAAAGTGTTGATGAAGGTAACCCCTAAATATTTACAATTAGATTTAGCCAGCAGGTTGGCTAAACCTAGGCCTTTAATTATCTTAGTTGGATTGATATCTAGGTCAAACTCAAGGATTTTGGCAATCCACTTGCTCCTTCTCCCATCTATGTCAAGCTGAATAAGAATGTCCTTCACAGAATTTGAAGGAACATATGCAATGACCTTTGAATTCAGAACATAGACTCTGAAATATTTGAGAGCTTTCACCAAGGCATAGGCCTGCTTCTCCATGATGTCATATCTAACCTCTGCATCCCTCGGTGCTTTTGTAAAAAAGGAAATAGGTTGCTCCAGGCCTTCAACATTTTTCTGTAATAAAATAGTTGCCACTGTATCAAAAGAGGCAAAGGAAAAAATCAGAAAATCCTTAGAATAATCAAGACTGATAAGCGCAGGTGCCTCAGTCAATACCCTCTTGATCTGGCTGAAGGATTCTTTGGACTCAACAATCCATTTTACTTCATTCCCCTTCCTAAGAATGGTTGTGATATGCTTTACCAGTTCAACAAAATTCGCAACAAACCTCGTCAAAAAATTAATCTTTCCCAGGAAGGATTGAACTTCCTTCATAGATTTGGGAAGTGATAAGGTTTGAATATATTCTAACCTGTTTGGATCAATTCTTACTCCATCCGCATATACTATATGCCCCAGTAATTTTCCATCCTTCATTGTAAATAAAGACTTCTTAGGATTTAAGGAAAGACCATACCTTCTTCATTTCAGAAAGTCTTTTCTTAGATGACAACAATGGTCTTTATCATATCTGGAAAAGACTGTTATGTCATCCAGATAGATGACCATGAATTTATCCTTTTCCCCAATGAAGGATATGTCCATGGCTCTCTGAAAGGTTTCTCCTGCATTCATTAATCCAAAGGCCATTTTGGCATACATGAATGTGCCCCAAGGAGTTGTGAAGGATGTCTTCTCTCTGTCTTCTGGCAGGATAGAGATCTGATTGTATCCTGAAAATCCATCAATCATTGAAATCCTAGATGCACCAGTTACCCTCTGCAATATGTTTTCCATTTTTTGCAGCGGGTAATAGTCCTTCCTAGAGCTCCTGTTCAGATTTATGAAATCAACATAGAGTCTACTTTCTTCGCTCTTCTTTCTTACTAGGACCAGGTTGGATACCCACTCAAAATATCTCAAAGGCACAATAATATGAGCATCCAACAACTTCCTTACATCCCTTTCCATAATAGGCAGTAGCATAGGATTTATTTGTTGTAATTTCTTCCTAAATGGTTTGGCCTCTTCTTTCAATGGGACCTTATGCTCAATTACGCCGGTGTCATATGTTATGAGTTATTCATAGGTCCAGGAAAACACACCAAAAAATGATTTTAATAGTTCAGTATACTTGACCCTCTGCTCCTTTGACAGTCTGCTTGACAATTTGAAATTTTTTGGATCCATCTCTGTGCCAATATTGCACTCAGCCACATCAACATCATCACCTGAGATTTCACCCTTTACTGCCACATCATTTCTGTCAAATAATCTTTATAAAGGGACTAGTCCCTTTGGGATGTGATTGCTAGGCAATTGCACAATATGATGATCAACAATTTTGTTCAGAAGAACATCAACGTGAGGATTTATTCCAGATTCAGGATCTTGGTCGATGTGTAATGCAGAAAATTCATCAACAGTCTCTAGGAACCTTTTGATTTCAATATCATCCTCAAACACTTTCCAATGCTTGACATTGTCAGGTATAGAGGGCATGTATTTCACTTCTACATCATACCTAAGTTTATGTGGTAGTGGGATATTGAAATGACTTGCCGAAACGGCCAAAGAATCAACCATAGTATTTTCTTCTCTTGGAATGAATAAAATGTTGAAAGCCAAGAAAAAACTATAAATCAGGTCCCATACTTCATTTCAGTAACTTTTGAGCCGAGGGTGTTTGGACTGATAAATGTTCTTGATCTTCTAAACAATCAACTCAACATCACCAAAAACTAATATATCTTTAATTCCCATGTCCTTTGTGGCCTTCAACCCCAAAACCAGAGCTTCGTACTCTGCTACATTCTTGGTAGTTTCAAATTCTAATTTGTATGAAAGAGATATGGTTTCATGACAAGGTGACACAAAAACCACTCTAGCACCAACACCTTCCCTAGAAGAGTCTCCATCGAAAGAAAAAATCCACAAAGAGGTAATTAAAGGAGAATCTTCACCAAGAGTGATGGACTTTCTGATCTCAAGAGGAGGTTCAGGGACAACAGTGAGTTGCAACAAACTAGACCCCATCTCGGTGTTGAGGGAAAATATAGGATGATTTGTGGGGTATGCTTCATCAATGACAATGTAGGCCAACTGAGCTTCTCTGTATAGTCTTCTATGTTCTCCTCCAAACACATGAATGGTGGCATACGTGAGGTCCATCTATAACGTTCCTCCAAGTATTTTTATCCAAGACCTTGACAGTAACATACCAAACTTGGGAGGAACGTCAACAACCACAATATCCATGACCACACTTTTCATGGGTAGCTGAAACAAGGTCACAACTAGATCTTTGATGACCCCAATACATTGCACCCTCCTTGAATCAAAAGAATACAAATCATGATAAGCCTTTATGATCTCTAATCCTAGTTCTTCCATGACAATTTTGGGCATGCGATTATGAGATTCCCCTGAGTCCATCAAGAAATTATGCAACACCTTATAATGTATGTTCAAGGATGTATAGAAGGGAAGGGGTGAATCATCTCTATATTCTATCATAGGACCTAGGATGACTGCTAGATTTTCATCTTGAATATTCACTGAGTCTGTGGAATGGCAGGTTGGCTCAGGATGCAATATCTTTGAGAGGGATTTTTTGAAGTCTTTGTGTTTGACCAACTCTAAAAGGGGCATGGGGATCCTAATCTTTTTGATTTCATGCTCAAAGTTAAAGGAGGAGGGGGTCTTAAGAATTTCTCTCATCTCAAGGACAGGGTCTTTGGCTATGGGTGAGGAAATATGAGATTTATTTTCTTTACTAGTGTTTGTTTCATCTTTAGCAGGCTTCTCTACTCTGGGAGCTGGATCAGGGATATCATAATTCCCTTTTTTCTTCCTAGACTAGAGGTTGTATTTATTGGGACCACTATTGGCCCTTTCCCCTTTGCTCAACACATTTATTTGATTGTTCGTGAGGGATTCCTTGTATGCAGATTGAGTCAAATGAGGAAATGGGGAGGTGTCTCCAAGACAATGTATTTCAGGATCAAGCTTTTCATCTTCTCTTTCCTCATCAATAACAAGGTTGTTTTGAAGAGGATTCTGGATTTCCTGATCATTTCTATCTTTGTTCGTTTGTTCCCTTGGCATAATCTGAGGAGTATTGTTGTTAGACCTCCTAAAGTTGCTTCTGTTATCAGTATTTGGGACATTCTTATAACCTTTCCTCCCTTCGAATTTGATCTTCTTCATTTCTGCAAACAAGATCTTCACCATCTTGGTCAATTCATCTACTTGAGAGTGAGATTCAGAAGAAATAGAGGTCAAGGCCTCCAATCTTCCTCTTCCTCTGTCTCTGTCATCTTTGGTCCTGAGTTTGTCAACTTCCAACACATTGGATTCTACTTCCAGTTTTGCATCTTGCATATGAACCAGGGAAGTAGCTCTTCTCTCTCTGAGAAGGAGTCAAAAATTGGGGTCAAAAGCACTAGCATAAGTGATTTTGGCAGATGCTTTTGTAGGCTTTATCTCAACAGGGATATTACTGTACATTTTATTGAATCTTTTGGAGAAATCAGAGACAGATTATCCCTATTTTCTCTTCAAGGACCCAAACTCTGTGATATAATACATAAATTCTTTTTTATCCCCCCATTGCCTCAAGAAAGCATCATCTAGAACCTCAATCCCAACAATAGATCTAGGGGTCAAACCTCTAAACCATTTCCTAACCTCACCATCAAGGCTCTAGACAAAGACTCTCATCCAGACATGTTCATTCTCAATATTCAAATTGTTTGCATAACTGTAGAAGGCAGCAAGGTGCTCTTTAGCAGTTATGTCTTCTTCCCCAGTGAATTTGGGCATATATTTCAGGTAATATCCAGCAGGGAGAGAATTCATGGGCTGAGGTAAGATTAGGGGGGCATATCTAGCAGCCACTATAGCATCCATTCTGGTTCTAGGGGGATTAGCACCTGCCATAGGGATATGAGGTGGAGGATAATTAGGGGGAGAAGGTCTTAGAACATGGGAGACTGGAAGTGAGCTTATGGGAGGAAAGGGAAACAACAAAGGAGTTGGATAAAAGGCTACCGGAATCGGGGAACAAAGGTTACCCTTTCTGTGAAATCAGTAACTCTAGTAGGAGGAGGAGTGGTAAAGCTCGACGTAGGAAAATCTTCTAAGGTGTTGGGTCTAAACCATGGTACGACTTCAAGGGAGAGAGGAGTGAAAATGGTTTCTCCCTCCAATCCCAGACCAAGAGTGGAAAACTCAATAGGAACACTCCCAAAATTTCAAGTTTGGGAAATCCCAACAAAAGGTATAACAGAAGGCTGAAAAGAAGAGAGTGGAGTTCCTATAGGATAATGAAAATCATAAGAAATACCTGGTTCAGCAATAGAAGTACCTTGATGAAGGGCCTTTCCCTTTCTGATAATTTTATCTGGGTCATCTTTAGGTGTTTCTAAAGGCAGCTGTGGAGTAGACCTCGTCGATCTTCCTCTAGAAGCCACAACTAAAGAAATGGAGTTGCCTTAATGGAGTCACCATAGTGGAGTCACCAGGTGCACAATTGCAATCATGATGTACTGGGTTCTAATGCACCTTCAGAACCAGTAAGCTTTGTCGTTCAATCCCAGGGAAAATCTTCAACTTTGTCCCCAACAGTGGCGCAAAAAATGTTAGCACTAGAAGTCACCTCTGGATTGTGTCAGAGGTAAGCCTAATACCCATGAATTTATATTTCACAATGAATAAAAGTAAGGGGTGGTCTAATGGATGAAGACCCTAGATCATATCGCTTTAACTCAGAAACACTGGGCTGATATGCGTATATAAATGAGGTCTTGATCTAAATTTATTCAGTAAGTTTGTATAGTGGTGAGTAGGTGGAAGAACATTAGGAAAATGTGAAGGTCTTCTATGGACATTCGGTCTTCCAGTAGCTAGAGGTGAAGAAAGATCAAAATACATGATCTTATTGGCTCAGAGCTACAGGGAACTAAATGAGATTATCATGAACTGAAATCAATCATACATCACAATTCAATAATAATCGGCCGACTGGATCGTCCATGCCTGGGTCATTCAGTGTTGGAAGGAAAGAAACACAGGGAACTGATTAAAACTGACGGTGGTGTCACTATGATCAAACATACATCACACAAACACAACTATCCTCAACTGGATATTTCATGCATGAGTGTTCTAATACAACCGTTACAAAGAGATGAAAAGAAATTGACTTTCATTAGACAAGAAGTCTAAGATACATAACATAACCAGGGAACCAGAGGCTTTACTAAAACTTTACAATTGGGAGCTCATCTCAACCATTGACACTAAAACAATATGATAACGACTCCTAAATACTCAAAGAAAAACCACATCAACAATTTTGATTCATTACATTGGAGGCAGTATGTCTGCATGCCTCTTGGCAGACTATGCGTGTAGTCTTTGGTCAGATGCGAACTTTGCCAGACGCAATTGCGCTTAATAACGGATCTGTGGCTGAGTAGAATAAATGACAGTCCTTTCTTGGGCTTTCCATTTATGGTGGAAATTATGTTCAACCACCACCACCTATTTTAATAACTGCTTCCTCGGGATTGGAGAGTATCAAGTCAACTTTGCATCTGAAGGACGCAACGTTTTTCACTTGGCTGTCTACTACTTCATTGGACCATGATGAGGGGACCCATATGGTGGAAGTGGACGAGGATCTGGCGGGGACGATGGTGCCATCGACGTGGAGGTGAGACGAGAGGCGGCCATGTGGATAGACGTGGCAGATGGAAGATGACCAGAAAAGCATGGGTGGTAGAAAACATGGGTACTATGCTGGGACAGGACAACGATGAAGTGGCACAGGGTGATGATGTGGGGGAAGAGGAAATTCCATGGTAGTAGGTGGGATGGGGACCATCTTCCTAGATGGAAGTGAGCGGTAGAACACTTGGAAAAAGATTATAGGCGGGAGTGATAAGGGGACATGACCTGAAGCTGAGTGGAGGACAGGTGTACCACGATGAGATAAGGAGGGAGTGTGGGTGATGTGATGTGTGGAAGAGAGAGATGGAGTGGAGGAAAAATGGCAACGGGAGGGAGAAGCGGTAACAAAGAATGGTAAGCAGTCTACTCGGATGGGGGGGGGAGTGGTAAGTGGTAAAGGTCGGGGGAGGGGGGGGGTCCGAGTTAACGAGGAATTTCCTCGACAGCAGGGGGCCCGCGCTCAAAACCACCAACTCAGAGACCCTCCCCCCCCCATCGTTAAAGGTATACTTTCGGGGGGGGGGGGTTCAATATGGATCCTTGGCTGAAGATCTAGGTGCGCGGATCTCAACCACCCAAATCTACGTGCCACTTAGTGTGACGCTCATGTGCACACAAAACTTTGTATAAGTGGGTTTTAGCCCATTTCTTGCCATTTTTTCGCAGAAGGGGTCCATTTCTTAGTAAAACACCTCCCCTTTACAACAAAATGTGATAAAAGTATGAATCCCTCAACTGTAGGTTTATGCACTTAATGACAAATCTATGTATATTAAATACATCAGAATACGTCTCTACCCTGAAAACAAATTAACCCACAATTTTCTATCGAGGAAAGTGCTCGGATACCACTTGCAATATTCCAGATATAAAAAGTATGAAGAACAAAAATAAAATGCTAGAAATGGCAGATAAATAACTATATAACCATAACAACACCACAATAACATTGAAATGATATCAAAATAACACTAGAAAGAGCACTTTGATTCTGAGAGCAATGTTCACGGGCCTCTTCGAGGGGGAAACCTCTAGTCAAATAGAGCTCTATTACAATAATATCCAAGCTAGGGTTCTCATACCCTCGACTCCTATTTTACTAAATATGTCTATCAAAATAACCATCTAGAGGAAGATCCTTCTAGAAGTGGAAGCTTCTATTAGGTCTTCTTACATTCGACTTATTCTACTTTATTGCAAGGCCGTATTAATATTGACCTTTATTACATCCGAATATATTGTTCTACATATGTGAGGGGTTAGTTCCCTAACAGATGGGGTGATTTAGTAAGCACACTACATGACAAGTATGACAAGATGAAGACCTATGACTTGAGTCTTTCTCTCTGAATCTATCTGTGTAGTGGATTCTTTATAAACAAGAATGAAATTATTGTGTCATTCTTTAGGAGATGCTCAGATAATATGGAGCATAGTCATAGGAATAATTGTACCATTTGATCTAGTCAATTTTGTTCTACAATGTAGCAGTCATGTGTCCACATACTTTACTTGGAAAAAATTGTAACTGACATGATTTTGATATGGTCAAATTTTGTCCACAATATAACTGTCATACTTTATTTAGACAAAATTGTAACTGACATGATTTTTATGTGGTCAAAGTTTGTCCACATTGTAATTGTTACACGTCCCATACAGGAAGGTGAACTCAAGAAAATTAGTATAAGTATGGATGTGCACTGATCATGGATGTGTGTGAAAAGTGAGGCAGGAGATGATACTATAATGGTTCATAGGAATATAAATGTAAATTTGTCAAGATGTGTTGAAACATTTAGTGATGTAACTTATTTTTCTAAGTTTAAGGTGGCAGGTTGGTGCTAGGGTGATTCAAAGCTCACTGAGGATTGGTGTCCTCATTTTTGTAACAAGTTGGTGCCTAAGAGGATTAGTGTTCTCATTATCTGTGATAGGTTGGTGCCTTAGACGATTGGTGTCCTCGTTTTTTGCGACAGGTGGGTTCCTATTGAGATGAAATTTATAACTTGTAAGTTGGTACTTGCAGAAGATCATAAAGAAGATGTTATGTGTTTTTTTCCCGCATTAGGTTTCCATGTAAAAATATTTGTGTATTGTACTCACTATGTTGTTTTTATTTTTTCTTGTATATGTCATTTAGTGTGCACTTCTAAATAACTTAGATGCCTATTTTGAATTATGATTGCATACATCATTAAGAGGGAATTTCTAAATAAGTTAATTGGTTGAAAGGAAAGATAAATACGGAAGGTTAATGCAATATTGTTCACCCCCCCTCTCAGTATTGTTGTGAGTATTAACAATTGGTATCAGAGTGTAGGTGCTTTCAATAACAACCTAACATCTAGAATGAAGATCACATCAAAAGTATGTCAAGTCAAGAATATTTTTCTTTTTCAACTAGACCTTCTCTTTTCAATGGAACATATTTTTCATTTTGGAAAATCAGAATGAAAACCTTATTGATGTCTCTAGATGTGGAAACATGGCAGAGTGTGGTAGATGGTTATAAAATTCCAAATACTCTTCCAACTGATGAAGCTGGTAAGAAATACTACTACAGTAATGCAAGAGATATGAATGCCATCCAAGGAGGACTTGCAGAAAAATAATTTGTAAAAGTAATGCAGTTGGAATCTGCAAAAGGAATATGGGACAAATTGGTAAACCATTATGAAGGAGACGAGAAAGTAAATTTGGCCAAACTTCAAGCTTACAAAACACAATTTGAAATCCTAAGAGTGAGTGGAGATGAAAATGTCACAGGTTTATTTCTCAAAGTAGATGAGACAATAAACACCATGAAAGGGCTAGGTGAGAAGAGTGAATAAGTTATAATAGTTCAGAAGTTATTGAGATCTCTTTCCTCAAGACTTGATGAAAAATTTTCTTCTATAGAAGAAATGCACGAGATAGATAAAATGACTATGGAAAATTTTCATGGAAATCTAATTGATTATGAGATGAGAACTAGGAAAGAACAACCAGATCTAAAGGACGTAGTCTTCAAGGAAACAATCAAAACATCAACACCTCAAGATCATGATTCATCAGAACATTTCTCAAATGAAGAAGAAGTTAAATTTGTAAGGAATATGAAGAGGGGCTCTGGAAAATATAAAGTTATGTTACCATTTAAATGTTTTCATTGTGGTAAAGTTGGTCATTTTGCTTCTAAATGTCCTTTTAAAGGAAATAACACCAATGAAAAGGAAAGAAAAGGCAAGAATAATCCTAGCAATTTTAAAAAGTATTTTAAAGGAACAATTTTTTATTCAAAGGAGGATAGCAGTAGCTTTGATGAAGAAGAAGACGAGGCAGATATAATTCAGGATGAAAAATTCCTCATGGATTTGGAACAACACAAATCTTATCAAACAAATATAGAATAATGTCAAGTTGTAGTAGAAATGGAAGGAGAACTCATTAGTTCTCTGGAGGAAATCTCCCGACTCAAGAAAAATAACAGAGTAAGAAAATAACAGTTGCAGGTCTACAAAGACAAAAACAATAAGGTCAATGCTGAAATAGTCATCTTAAAAATTCAGCTAGAAGAAACCAAAAGAAAGGAAGAAGTATTGATAAATCAGATAAAAGAAAAGGAGAATATCTGTGATAAACTAGAAGAAGAGATAGTTTCCTTAAGAAAAGATCTACAAAAATTCAAGACTCAAAGAAAATTCATAAAAGGATATGAAACTCTAGATAAAATTCTAAGCAACCAGAGATCACCAGATGACAAGACAGGTCTGGGATATAGGGAAAGTCTAAAAATTGTTAAAGGTGAGTCAAGTACCAGCATGACAGCAAGTGAGAAGCCTACAAGATATGTAAATGATCTCAAGGGAAACAATAGTCAACCTAACCAAGAAAAAGATGAAACTAAGAAGCAGTCATAACTGAATCAGCCCAACTTCGAGGCAAGGAAGCAACATGTGCCTGAATCTTCTCAAGTTCACAAACAAAGACCGATTCCTACAAGTAAGTTTTTCATTCCAAGGCATCCAAATTTTTTCTATGGATATTATTTATTTTTGGCAACTTTGGACATAAAGTTATAAGTTGCAAATTTATTAGATATAGCAGAAGTATAGCAAAGATATTCAACAAACCTCAAAATGTTATGGTTCAAAATTATTTCAATAATCCCTTCTCTCCTTTACTAAATGACCTTGAATGATACATATGAAATAATTTTGGACATAAGACAAGTGAATGCAGAATTAAGTTGTTTCCTATATTTAGGCAAGACAAACAAGAAGATTTTACCAAGGTTTGGAGGAAGAAAAATGAAAGTGAATAAAATTGTGGACTAGATCTATATGCCAAAAATCAAGAAAATCAATGGTACATTGACAGTGGCTACTCCAAGCACATGATAGGAGGCAAAATTAAGTTTGAATTCTTAACTGAAGAAAAAGGTGGTAGTGTCACTTTTGAAAACAATGCTCTAGCCAGAATTAGAGGAAAAGGAATTGATGTATTAGATGAAGATGAAAAGGGGGAGACGAAAGAACAAAATTTGTTGTATGTTGATGGTCTAAAACATAACTTATTAAGTGTAATTCAAATGTGTGACCAAGGACACAATGTTATTTTTCATTCAAGAGGTTGTAAGGTAATTTATGTGAATACAAGGAAGACTATTATTAAGGAAGTTAGAACTTTAGGGAATGTGTATGTTCTAGAAGAAGGCAAAGAAAAATGTTGCGTTGGTAAAACTAGTGAGAGATGGATTTGACACAAAAGACTAGGTCATCTTAGTTTTAATCATCTTTCTAAGATAGAAATAAAATATGTTGTGAGAGATATTCCTAAGATCTTCAAGACTAAAAATATTGTCTGCAAGTCATGTTAGTTTGGAAAACAATAAAGATTTCAAATGAAGGGAAAAGAATACTCCACCACTTGACCTCTTGAGTTGATTCATACACATCTTTGTGGCCCTAGGAGTACACAATCTCCTCAAGGTGAAATATATTTCATTATGTTAATTGATGACTATACCATAATGTCTTGGGATGGATTGTTGAGGCATAAATTTTAAAATTTTGAAACATTTAAAATATTCAAAGCACAGGTAGAAAATGAAATGGAATTAAAAATAAAATACCTAAGGTCATACATAGGAGGGGAATTCACGTCTGATGAGTTCAAGAGTTTTTGTGAAAAGCATGGGATCAAGAGACAATTTTCTATTGCCAGAACCCCTCAGCAGAATGGAGTAGTTTAAAGGATTAATAGAACAGTTCAAGAAAGGGCCAGGGCCATGCTTGATGAATCATAAGTACCCAAAACCTTTTGGGGAGAGGTTGTTCAAATTGTTTTCAACATTCTCAATAAGGAACACATAAGAGTAAATAGTGATAAAACACTGTATGAGCTATGGCATGGAAGATCAACATCAATAAAGCACTTCAAGTTTTTTGGAAGCAAATGCTACATTAAAAGAAATGAAGACAACTTAGGTAAGTTTGATTCTAGAGATAATGAAGGAACTATACTAGGATACTCCTCCAAAATTAATGGATACAATTGCTGTATCAAAATGATCCATAAGATAATTGAGAGAATAGATCTAAAGGTAGATGAGGAACCACATCATTTAGTGAGATGTCAGCACCATAATGAGCAATATGATTAACTAATAAGTAATGAGTTATAATACTATGGAATGAGGTAGCAACAAGAACAAGAGGATTTAGAAGAAGAAGAGAGAATGGAAACATAATAGCCAAAGACCCCATCAAAGTATGTTCAAAAACATCATCCAGATAGTCATATTTTTGGAAATAAGGAAAAAGGTGTACAAACCAGAAGAAAACTTATAGATGCATCTACCTCCGCAAATTTTTCACTATTGTCCATGATTGAACCCCAAACATTTGTGCAAGCAAGCCAGGATGATCATTGGGTCAAAGCCATGAATGACGAACTAGAACAAATAGAGAAAATTAAGACTTGGTATATTTTTTCAAGACCAAATGACAAGAATGTAATTGGAACTAAATGGGTATACAGAAACAAGATAAATGAATATGGACAGATAGTCAGAAACAAGGCCAGATTAGTATGCAAAGGGTATGCTCAAGTTGAAGGATTGGAATTTGAAGAAAAAATTTCTCATGTTGTAAGAATTGAAGCTATCAGTATGTTTTTGTATTTTGCATGCTACATAAAATTCAAAGTTTACTATATGGATGCCAAATCATCAGTTTTAAATGGAGACCCCGAGGAAGAATTTTATGTGGAGCAACCTAAAGTTTTTCTGCTTAGTAACAAAAAGAATTATGCCTTCCGACTAGATAAATCCCTATATGGGATAAAACAGGCTCCAAGAGCTTAGTATTATAGACTAGAGAGGTATTTTCACCAGCAAGGATTAAAAAATGAAACAATTGATAACAACTTATACATCAAGGTTGAAGGTAACGATCTGTTAATTATTATGATGTATGTTGATGATATTATTTTTGGTAGTAATATTGAAGTAATGAGTAAGAAGTTTGCAATTGCAATGCATCAAGATTTTGAGATGTACATGTTAGGAGGACTCTCCTTCTTTCTTGGGTTACATATTCATCAATCAGAAAAGGGAATTTTCATTTCTCAAGGTAAATATCTCAAGGAAATATTGAAGAAATTTGGCTTGGAAAATTGTGCACCGGTAAGCACTCCAATGACTACCAGTTGTAAACTCAGCAAGGATGATGATGATTCAAAAGTAGATCAAACCATGCATAGGTATAAGATAGGAAATTTACTTTATCTCACAGCTTCAAGGTCTGACATCATACAAGCAGTGGGTCTGGTAGGTATATTTCAATCTAATCCTAAGGAAACTCATGTTCTTGCAGTCAAAAGAATATTCAGGTATTTGCAAGGCACTATTGATTATGGATTGTGGTATCCAAAAAACACAGAACTCATTCTCAAAGCTTATATAGATGCATATTGAACAAGAAGTATTGATGATAGAAAAAGCACTAGTGGAGGTGCATTCTTCCTTGAAAAATGTTTAGTATCTTGGATCAACAAGAAACAAACTTCCATTTTTCTTTATATTATTGAAGTAGAGTATATAGTTTAAACATCATGTTGTACACAAGTGTTGTGGATAAATACCAATCTCAAGGATATTCAAGTTCCATGTGATCAACCTGTTTCTATCAGGTGTGATAATACAAGTGTTATTAATCTCTCCAAAAATCTTGTTCAACACTCTAAAACTAAGCATATCCCCATCAAGTATAACTTTATCAAAGAAGAGGTTTAGGATTAGGTGATTAAATCAAAATATGTTCCTTCCAAAGATTAGATTGCAGATATCTTTACCAATCCATTACCTAGGGACTCCTTTGGGTACCTCAGAGAGAAGTTGGGAGTCCTTCCCACTCCTCATTCAAGCGCATAAATCTTCATGATGGGTTGTCTTGTACATGGTGTTATGTTGTCATTGATGTCAACAAGGGTTAAATGGATTTATCGTACAGACAAGTATCTGGCTATACCAGTTGCAGGAATCGATAGTAAAGAAAAAAGAAAAATGTAGATCATTGGATCAAAATAAGAGCACGATCAAAATAAGAGTACGATCAAATGGTAAATAACGAAGAAACAATGTTGATCATTGGATCAAAATAAGAGCATTATCGGATGGTAAATAATGAAGAAACGATGTTGATCATTGGATAAAAATGAAATCATGATCAAATGGCTTAGATCTCTTTCTGCAAGTCTGTTGAGCAACCAAAAATTGGCTATGCATCATATTCTATCGATATCACTTAAACATTATAAGTATGCTTCATTATCAAGGTAATGGAAGTTGGGCATGCATTATAATGACATATGAGAAGGGATATGATTCCCCGAGTCCAAGAGTCTGCAAGCCCAATTTTTTCTAAGTATAGGTTCATCTTGGAGGTTGCGGAAGTTGGGCACGCATTTCAATGACACCCGAGAAGACATGTGAGTATGCAAGTCTAAGTGTCTGTGAACCCATCTCATAAAATAATTCTAAGTAAAAGTCCAAGTTTTTTTCATTATGGAGATAACGGAAGTTGGATGTGCATTTGATGACACCCGAGAATACATGTGATTCTGCAAGTATGAGACTCTGTGAACATGAGAAAAATCACTTAAATTTCTCTAAGTATAGTTTCATCTTAGAGGCTATGGAAGTTGGGAGTGAATTTTAATGAAACTCGAGAATACATGTGAGCCTGCAAGTATGAGAGTCCATGAACCTGTCACATGAAATAATTATAAGTAAAATTCCATATTTAAAATCAATAAGAATTGTCTACTCAATGGTTGATTATATATGAACCGTCGATCTGTCTAAAGCACCTAGATGAAATAAGGATCATCCATATAAACACTTGATTAATTCGGTGCCATTGATTTATTCAGATGATTAAGTCATTATATTTGGTCCCTGCTAGATTTGAAGTAAAAATCGACCGTCCATCTCACCGAGCAATTAATTTAGAGTCGTTGGATCAAGATCTTCTCAGGAGTAAGGTAGGCCATTGGATCAACTCATGGGTGAAATTTCAACCATTCGTCGGTAAAAGGTAAAGTGGGTTGAATGAAGTGCATAGGTGCCTAAAACAGTTAGGCATGAATAACATATATATGCACATCAAAATCAATGGTCAATATTTAATCTTGATCTCAATTAAATGGTAGTTGAGTATCTATGAAACTTGAGCTCAATGGAACAAATAAGTTAATTGTTTTAGTCAATTTCATGAAGGGTTTGTTGGATTGATCATTCCATGAGAAATATTGACATGAGAAAGAATAAAACATAATTAATCTACAAGGAATTTGAAGTCGATTAGGTTAAGTTTTTCTTACAAACTATTGTAAATGAAGAGGCACATTGATTCATTTAAAAGACACAATGGTTCAGTGATGCACATCATTTGGAAGGATATATAAACTCATAATAATGAAGAATGAAAGTGTGACTAAGGAGATATCTGAGTATACCTGAAGCAGAGTCACTAGAATATATGAGTTGTTGGCATTGGGTTAGACCCAGGGTTCAACGCTACAACAACACACCAACAAAACCCTAACTATCAGCCCTTTTGGCAACACCTACGAAGCAGATGAAGTCTCACCCGAGGTAGAGGCAGGGATGGTTGTAGGACTCAGATGTATGCAACCTTAACTGGGACACAGATCTGTGATTCTAACACTTAACAGAGCAGTCAACAATTAACATTCACCAATATACGGTCTTAGTTACATCGTAGTTAAACCCTAATTACAGAGTATCACAATATTCATTCACATCTAAGGTACTTAATCACTAAGCATACATACATAATTCAGATCTAACATCCATCCATATTATTAAGCACTACACATCAACAAATCTATCTATCATTCATCTATATTAAAGCACTAAGCAAGTAAACACATCAATACATCACACAAAGCATAGCAACACAGCATGTACGTGGTTCACCCCCACCCTCGGGCTACGTCCACCAACTCTTATCTTCTTTATTATATTTGGTTAAGCTTCTTATAGGCACATATCATCCAAGTTCTACTCTGCAGAAGACAGGAGATCTGCGCACACTCCGCCAAATCCTCCTCCTTCTAGCTAGGGTATAGCACAAAGCCTTCACACAGTCTCTTGCACTAGCCTTGCAAGCCTCACATAGTTTGCACAAATCACTTACAACTCTCGATCACACAGATCCAACTCTAGCACTTAGCACACAAGCCTACTAGGTCTCTTCTTCTTTCTTACATCGCTTAGCTACTTATTTAAACATTAAAAAATAGGCCTAAACATGGGTAAACCCATGTGCCGACATCCCATACCCATTACATAATATCGAATCCCAAAAAGAGCCCTAAAAGGGGACAAGATACTGTAATCTCCACTTCGTCTTGCACTCCGTCTTCAATAGCCTTTCGAAGTCCCAAAATAGGTCAAACATGACCAAGGATCCTCAAAACTTGGTCAAGGGCCAACATGACTAAAAATAAAAAAAATGTGTTGGTGATGGTGGAAGGGAGGAGCTAGGATGTATTGTAGTCTTATTCAGGTAGAAGCCTGAAATAGTAGGGGGTCGGTTCCTCCTTTCAGGTTGGTTCTTGAAGAATTTAGGGGGTTGGAGCCTCCTTTCAAGTTGGTGCTTGAAGAAAACAGGGAGTTCAATCTTCCTTGAGTAGGTTCTCAGAAAAAGGAAGGGGATTCGTGTCTCCTAGATTTGGTGCTCTAAAAAAGATTGGTGTCCTTCACAATCACAACTTGTTGTTATAAAGACATTGTAATTCTTATTTATGACAAATAATTAATTATATGTGAATTCTTTGTTAATTTACTATTGTGGTTGAAAATGTTTTAAGAAGAACTACTAATTGGATAAAAGGTAATATCGATTCATCCTCACCCCCTCTCAGTATTTACAACAATTGGTCTCAGAGAAAGGTTCCTTCACCACATTATAACCATTGGAAGGTAGATCCTGAAGAATCCAATGGATCAACAAAAAGGAATGTCATACAAAATAACACCACTATTCAAAGGAGATGACTATGCTTTTTGGAGAATGAGAATGAAGATTCATGTGATGACACTTGGATTTGATATTTGGAAATATTTAGAACATGGCTACACTACACCATCTTCCCCACCAACTGATGTTGCTGAAAAGAAGTTATGCAATGAAAGAGATTTTAATGCCATTTTAAGTGTATTATCCATAAATGTTTTTGCAAAAGTAATGCACTGCAAATCAACCAAATAATTATGGGACAAACTTAAAATTATTTAAGAAGGAGATGGAAAAGTAAAACAAACCAAAATTTAAACACTTAGAGCACATTTTTAAAATATAAATATGAAGGAAGAAGAAAATATTGCAGAATATATTCAGAGAGTAGACAAGATAATCAACTCAGTTAAGTGCACTCGAGATAGTGTAGTACTGAGATGGGTGACCACTCGGGAAGTCCTAGTGTTTTACATGCCTTTGGAATTTTATAAACTTAGATTAATTTATCATACATGCATCATGGGAATTGTTATCCTCTCACTCTCTCATATATAATTAAGGTGAAGAAGTCACTTTAAGAATGCAATGGAGTGTGATGTAAAGCTTGTTGCGAATGAAGCATAGCCAACATCTCTTTATTTTTAGAGATAAGCTACACCATTCTGCCAATTTTTGTTCTACAATTCTTTTATGTCTTATTCATTAATAGAAGTTGGGTTTCACTATATTTCTTTGTTCTCTACTATATATTTTGTTTTTTTCTCATTTCATTCTCAACATAATCTAGATCAGTGGTATCAGAGAAATCTTCTCCTTATCATTTCTCAGAGTAGGTCCTCGACGAGATCATGGTATAGAGAGTTGTGTCTCTAGATAGTTTTGATAAGGATAACCGCTCTTACAAGCCCAAGTGACCTCCCATGGAAGAATAAAATGGAGATTACAGAGCATGAGATCCTTTAAAAATGTTTCTCGAGGAATCCCTCATGCGACAGACGAATGAGATAACGGACTACTTCACTTAGATCCTTCAAAGACTAGTGATGGCGATGACTGAGGCATCGTCGACAAGAATCTATTTCGAAGGTGATACACCCTTCAAGGTACAAGTCAATTTTGATATCCCCTTATTTGAAGGCCAAATAGATGCAGATGCTCTAGAAAAATGGTTGAATCTTCTAGAAGGTTATTTCTCTACTCAAAAAAATTTCGACAGTGAAAATATCACCTTCACGCTCCTTAAATCCCTTCCCCATGTAAGATCTTGGTGGGAAGGTCACTAAGAGAGGTACATCACATATGAATATACATCATTCAATAGAGAACCCACTTGGGTGACCTTTTTAGATTCTCTAAAGGAGGAGTTATACCCTTTCAGAAACTATGATGACCAGTACATGAGATGTATGACTTTGTGTCAGAAAAGAGGTCAAACGGTGCCAGAGTACACTAAAATATTTCATACCTTGTGTTCAAAGTTGGGTATCAAATATTTTGAGCGACACCTAGTTTTGAAGTACCACTGTGGTCTACACATGTACATTCAATCAAATATGGATTTGTTGGACATCTCCTCACTAGGATATGCTTATCGATATGAAATAAAAATTGAAAAAAAAACTTCAAGAAATAGAGTAAGCAAGAATTCGGGTTTGAAAATATGCCACAATAGAAGCATGGAAAAGGAAACACTAACTCACAGAATGAAGGACAGATCGATAAGGAAAGCCAAGCTCAAGAGAGCCAGTCCAAGATGCAAGAAAAGAAGGGTAACATTGTAACAACCCTAGTTGAATATATGTTTAGGGATTATTAAGTAAAAATTTATTAGGTAATTAATTTTTCTAACATGTTATTAACTAAAAAAAGATTGGTATAATGATATTAATTAAATATTTATTAATTAATTAATTGTTATAATTTGGTTTAATTAATTAACTACATATTACATTCAATGACTTGGGTTTTAAATTTAAAAGGGTTAATAAATTTAATTGTTTAAATTGAAGGATTACGTATACAGAGGGGATACAGAGCATTAATAATTGGATACAACATTAATAATCAGATAAGGAGCATTAATAATTGGATAAAACATTAATAATCGGATAAGGAGCATTAATAAACGGATAAGATAGTGAATGTAGGGATATGAGGGGAGGAGGCTTACGGAAGGAGGGATTAATATTTTTTTTTTTGGAGAGGGTTCTCAAGGAGTTGTTGGTTCAAAGTTGGAGTTCTGTAGTCGGGGAAAGATCATTACGGGGGGCACCGGTTTGCTGGGGGTTTTGGGCACGGGGGCCAGGATATCCATATGGTATCCTAGAGCTAGGAAGTTGTCCTAGCTGGCAGGGAGGAACCACGGTTTGGGCAGAGTTGATCAGCGCATCAAGCTAGGCAAGGCAGCAGCAGGAAGGTCAACAAGACAAGCAAAAGTTTAGCATTAGACCAAGGTATTTTAATTTACGTATTTGTTTTATGCATTTAAGGAATATGAAGTGTTATAAGGTTGTCTGTAAGATATTATGTTTAGCTCAATAAATTTTATATATGCTGGTTTTGGTTATATGCTGATTATGAAGTAAAATACATGTTAGGTTTGCATTCCTTAAAATAAATTCTTTTGGGTTTTATAAGACTTTGTGGAGCCGAACCCTACACATGGTATCAGAGCCCTGGTTCAAAATCTGGAACCAAGGGCCTACCTACCTACCTACCCACCTAACCTGTAAGCCAAGTATACATTGATTTTA
>JZKD02S2380023.1:208831-220951 GCA_000966675.3 Picea glauca | reverse complement strand
TGTGTTACAGACTAATTTGCAGGTTATGGGCTATGAAATAGCCAAGGGATAAAGATGATGAAAGTGGATATCATGACCACTAGCCAAGAAACACTATGGTATGAATATTGTATGTAAAATTATATCGGTTTGGATGCATTTCTATGATATGTGGACCAGTGCATGATTTCAGGTGATGACACTGCCCAAAACCGAATAAACGATGATAAAACCCCCAGCAACACGGTGCCACTGTATATTGCCATGTAGGGTGTGGACCCTAGTTATGATTAGGAGGGGTGGAGGCATTTCCCACCGTATATCCTATGAAACTTGAAGTCATGGGAGGATGGTGTTAGTTCATGCTCCCCAAGACGTGTGATGATGACTGTCAGATGCCTGCTAGGGAAGCTTGGTCGAGATCGTGACACTTCCGCTTACGAGTTCTATTTGGAGTTAGGTCAATATAGTTGACGCTCCAAGATAGTCTAGCAGAGGGAGGATAGGAATGGAGATGGAAGTAGGTTAGGGAGGAAGGATGAGTAGTAATAGTTGAGAAGGTATGGAGATCTGCCTTGTGGTGGAATTTAATGTTTTCCCTTCATAAAAAAAAAGAAATGTGTGTATATGAATATTCATAATTACATAACTAAACCACAGTTGTCTAAATAAAAATTGTTGAACTTGATAATAGTAATTAAAGGATTTCTCAAACAATTGATTGGTTTGTTGTCTTTTATAAAATACTACTCTTGCTAATTGGATTGAATGCATACCTAAGTTACTAAAGGATGGTAGTTTTGATTATTAGTACATACACGAGACTTGTATGTACTATCTACACATGCATTTCTTGTACATACACACTAGTATGTATGAGTTTTCTTGACTTACTTACTGATAATGTCGGTTAATTGTTATGAATGTGTGAACCAGGTTTCTTTTCCTTTGTACCATAAGACACCTTAACTTCGGGACGAAGTTTCCTGAAGGGTGGGTGTATGTAACAACCCTAGTTGAATATATGTTTAGGGTTTATTAAGTAAAAATTTATTAGGTAATTAATTTTTCTAACATGTTATTAACTAAACAAAGATTGGTATAATGATATTAATTAAATATTTATTAATTAATTAATTGTTATAATTTTGATTAATTAATTAATTAATTAATTACCTATTACATTCAATGACTTGGGTATTAAATTTAAAAGGGTTAATAAATTTAATTGTTTAAATTAAAGGATTACGTATATGGAGGGGATAAGGAGCATTAATAATTGGATAAAACATTAATAATCAAATAAGGAGTATTAATAATTGGATAAAACATTAATAATCAAATAAGGAGCATTAATAATCGGATAATACAATGAATGTATGGATATGAGGGGAGGAGGCTTACAGAAGGAGGGATTGTTATTATTTTTTTTTGAGAGGGTTCTCGGGGAGTTGTTGGTTCAGAGTTGGAGTTATGTAGTCGGGGAAAGATCATTATGGGGGGCACCGGTTTACTAGGGGTTTTGGGCACGGGGGCCAGGATATCCATATGGTATCCTAGAGCTAGGAAGCTGTCCTAGCTGGTAGGGAGGAACCACGGTTTGGGCAGAGTTGATCAACACATCAAGCTGGGCAAGGCAGCAGCAGGAAGGTCAACAAGACAAGCAAAAGTTTAGCATCAGACCAAGGTATTTTAATTTACATATTTGTTTTATGCATTTAAGGAATATGAAGTGTTATAAGGTTGTCCATAATATATTATGTTCATCTCAATAAATTTTATATATGCTGGTTTTGGTTATATGTTGATTATGAAGTAAAATACATGTTAGGTTTGCATTCCTTAAAATAAATTATTTTGGGTTTTATAAGGCTTTGTGGAGCCGAACCCTACAAACATGAAGTTTAAGAAAGACACCAGAACATGGTGTGAGTTCCAAAAAATCCTCTGGAACAACATCGATCAATGTCGCTCAAGACAATCATTGGTGGCCTAACTAAAAGAAAAATAATCATAACCTGACTTAGAAATTATTTCAGAGAACAATAAAGGGAAAAAAATCATTGATGCAAAACCCACTGCTACCATCGTGACTACAACAACACAACCAAAAGAACCAAAGGAACTTGAGGATGAGGAGTGCCTCTTGCACTCGTAGATGTGGGTAAAGGGAGCCCCAATGCATTTCATTGTTGACAGCAGGAGTCAGAAGAACATGATCTTAGCAGAGTTTTTCAAGATATTGAATATGCCAACGATGCCAACCCCCAACCATACACCATCAAATGGTTGAGTCGGGGAGAAGACATAAGTGTCATCTAGTAGTGCTTCATTTCCTATGGCATCAAGCCCTTGAAGGATGAGGTAGTGTGTGATGTTTCCTCACTTGAAGTCTGTGATGTTATTTTAGGAAAATCATATTTGTGGAAATGTCATGCTATCTATGAGTGTCGTCCCCAGAGGTAGCTTCGAGGTCAAATCTATAGGGTACCAGAGGTAGCTTCAACTATTTCCACTTCATTGATCTTGGAAAAACAATGTTGCAAAGTAATCTCTCAGAACAAAAATCTTTCCCTCTTCACAATCCATTCAAACGGTGAACAAGAGGTCACTGGAACCACTACATCCTCATCCCAAGACATTTCTATCGAGCATAATTAGGTCGACAAGATTGTAGAGGAGGATGAAGAGAATGGGAGTATTCCACATGTTCAACACAACTCTATTAGCCACAACTAGTTCCAAGTGTGCTTTGGGTTCCAACCATTATCCCCCATTGATATAGATCTTCTTGTTGCATCTTTACTGGCAGAGTCCTCCCACTCTCAGACCGAGGTAGATAGTGTATCCATATCTGTTGAATGAATCCAACACCTCCAACAGGTTCATAACATCCTTCCATGTGCAAAGTACAATAAGGACATCTACTTCAACAAGGAAAGTGACTCACCAAGGTTCAGATTCAACATGCGTTTACCCATCTCCTGAGGGAACTTGACACAATGGTGACCATTTCTTACTAAGGGTGAGGAATGTATCTAGGTGTATCTCGGTGGCCAACCAACTTTTCCTGTGATTCAACATTTCAAGCCTATGGTTTTGATAAACCATGATATTCACCCTTTTGATGGGGAATGGAATGTAATACCATATCCTTTGTTTAATTATAGACATCATGTAATTATTTCCTAGTGGTCTTATGTTCATGCCTACAACATAGCATTAATTCAACAACATGTCGTTAACACATAGAATTGTAAGGGTCAAAAAATAATTTCAATTTTTTTTTTTGAGTCATAGGGTTACATAAGTCATAGGTTTTTATGTCTTATTGTTATGGTCATCACTTAAATTTTGATTTGAATAACTTAAAGTTAGTTTGGCTTTGGTCTAGAGTCTTTGGGTTATGTAATTGTTTATCATTACAGGGTAAATAAACCCCCATGAGTCACATATTTTATTTTTACATCATTACCTTGACATGTCACACCTCCATGTTTTACACAAGATTCCCTTTGTCACCATCTATCCATTTAAGTGTCAAGTAAAATTTGGGTGTATGTGTTTCCAACTCACTCGGAGAGTTCGCAATGTACTCTAAGTACCTCATGCATTCATTTGTCATCATTTCATTTAAAGGATCGTGTCAAAGAGGATTTCCTTGTTTTCAAACCCTACATTTAAAAAATGTTTAGGGATCATGTCACATATCTCTTAACAACTTCCTCAAAGTGTGCAATCCATGTTTGAATCATCCACTGCAAACTAGTAGACATGTGCTGGGAACTGGTAGATAGGCATTGCAAACTAGTGTCGTGAACTGGTTGAAGAGGAGAGTTGGAGGTTCGATAGCTTGTAGATGTATTTGTTAAAATACATAGACATCTACATCAAGCTCGGGTCTACCAGATCCTCCGTGAGGGTTATCACTTTGTTTTACGGTTGAGAGAAACCTATGGATGGTTTATCTCTTGGCGCTGCAAACTATCAAATTCTTTCCTACCAGTTTTCAAAATTCACCTCAATGATGTTTTGAACCTTTCCCACTAGAACAGGTTTCCTTTATACCTCATCCATATTTCCCACTGCTCAAAATTCACCTGTTCCACTAAATTTCCCCAGCGCTACAAACTATTACTCTAGCACTGCGAACATGGTGTTGTGAACCCTTTGTTCCAACATTGTTCAAAAATCGTCTTCTTCATATTTTAAAAATTCAAATTTAAAGATTGAATATACACCCCTATAAAACTTGAAATGTGTGGTTGGTCAGTTGTTGAACCAATTTTAAAGATTGCACGCGTTATCATGTTGTTAACAGATATTTGTATTGATGAAAAAACCATGTTTTAATAGAGAGTTCACTTTCGCCTCCCTTTTATTATAATTATCAGTTTATATTCCTTATTGTTCATGTTGAAAGAGGGTCTTCTAGTATACCTCATGTGTATAGAACCAGGTGTATAAATCCCTGTAAAATACTATCCTATTGAAAACAATTTTGTCATCAAAACCCTAATTTCTTGTTTTCCCTGCTTTCACACATATAGCTGTTATTAAAACTCATAGAAAAACATTCTACCAGCAATAGCTATGGATATTCAATAGAATAAGGAGACTCACAAGGGAGGGGATATTGTAAGGAAAAATCCCTATGATATGTAACTCATTGACTCTGAGCCTTTGATCAGGGAAGCCTTTTAGAGGGTAGGTTGCATCAATTTTAGTCAAAAGATGCAGAGGGGGCATCTAGAGGTAGCCAGATAATTTGCACTCAAATTTAATGGGACCAAAACCAAAGTGGGGATGTTATAATTTTAGGTTTCATAATTTTCCATATCTGTTGCAACAGAGATACCCAATATTGGAAAAAATGGTTCAAGGCAATGTCATTAAATGCTTCCTTCTCCAAGGAATTCCTTAAGCCAGAGTATCAGGCGGACAACTTGTCCAAAGGGGTACCTAAAAGCCACATTATTCAAGGTATTGATAATATGTTGAAGGTTATCCAGAGGTATTTCACCTGTTAGGGGAGATTTAACATGGTATACCAATACCACATCAGGTCGTTACTGTGTGTTCATAGGTTAGCAAGAAGAAAATGGGTGTTATGACTGACACAGATGACAGAGCCAAAAATGAAACATAACTTGGAGGGAATTCACAACCTTCACATAGGGAAGATTCACCCATGGAAGATTCACAAGATTCACATAGGGAAGAAATCTTGTGTTTCCTTCACCCATTGTTGTAGACAAGGTTAAGACTAGTATGCCCTTTACTAGAGAAGCAACCAATAAAAATGTTCCTGTGAAGGATCATGTAGTAGAGACTTCATCCCAGAGGAAAGGTAAATCTGAATGTTTTGAGAAACCCATTGAAATTGTTGATATCACTACTCCTCAAGATGAAAGAAATCCCACCTTTAAGAGGCTCACGAGGAAGCTCAAGGAAGCAAGAATTGAAGTTGGTAAACTGAAGGATGAAGACTTGGGTTATAAGAAGAATATTAAGGGGATGATGGACATGTGCAATGAGATTTTTGAAAAGGCCAGGTTCTTGGCTAAAATTTTCCTACCACTTCACAAGCAGCTCAGAAATCTCTACAGAAAAAACAAATCTTATCAAGATCAATTCATAAGGTTAAAGGCATAACTACAACCCTTTAAAGAAGAATTGGCCAAGAGAAACCTGGACATGTTGGCCAAGGTTACTACTAGGAGAAGCTTCATAGTTAAAAAATGAATATGTTAAACCTCCATGACCAACATCAATTTACGTCAAATTTCATGTTTTATGCATTTTTACAACTTTTTTAGGATGGTTGTGTTTTGTAAACCATGATTAGCTATTTTGATTCTTTCTTCTAGTCATGTACCAAGATTATGAATTTGTTGCAACATTTTGGGACACTTGATATAGTTTTGGGATGTTTTAAGAATTTGTAAAACCAAACAAACCCCTACAGGAAAAGTTCACGACGCCTGTCTGAAATAACCAGTTTGCAACGCATGGTGCTGCGAACTAGTTGTTTCAGATAGGTGCTGAGAAATGGCACTGCAAACTCATGTTTTGTAGTTTTTGGAGGGAAGAGAAACTGTGATATGTCAGGATGGATGCACACCAATTTTTTGAAGGTTAGTTGTGATCTCGGAAGCCACCTGCCTAAGGATAATGTGCTCAAATGGACACATCATTAGCTACAAATAAGATTCTTCCAACATTGCCAACATCACCCTGAAAACTAGCATTTTGTTTTCTTTTTGTTGTACACATGTAGCCATGCAACCTTTAGGCATAGGGATCCTATGAAGGAGTTATTATTCGAATTGTAAAGATGTCAATGATAGTCTAGGCTATAAGATGATCATTGTAATACTGAAGAAGGGTTCGAATGGTGTGAGAGAGGACTCATATTTTTTATATTTTCTATGTAGCAGAGAGTACCTCCTATTGTATGTACCAGACCTAAGACACTTTGGATAATCAAAATCAGTCTTGTTTCTTATCATCTTGTTGCTATCTGATTTTGATTACAGTCCATTGAATGATTCATTTGGATGAATTGTATCTTTGTTGCAATGGAGGATCTGTTGTGATATTGTTTACAATTATATTAGAGTTTTTTCTCTTTGATTACAAGAAGTTCTTATTTTAGAGAGTTTTTCTTCATATGTGTGTCAATACTACCTGATGTAGATGATAGGCATATTACATTTTCCTTATCAAGTCTTCCACCTACTCACCTTATTTCTTAAAACTTGATCTAAAGTTATCCAGAGCCTTATTTGCTGGTGTATATTGTATGGAGTAAGTTGTGATTGACATTCATTTCTGAGTTTTTCATATATTTTCCACCTTATCATAAACACTTATCTTTAACATTCTGATGGGTATTGGGCTTGCACTTACAATGGTCTAAGTGTGACTTCTATTCCTAACACATGTGTCTATTGAAGATCAATTAGAGATATCTGATGAAGAAGTAGAAAACTTCATGAAAAAACTTAAGAAAGGAACTGGTAAATTAAAAGGAAAACAACCTCTTAAATGTTTTAACTGTGGCAAAGTTGGACATTTTTCCAACAAATGTCCCTATCGAAAACAAGAATAAATTGATGATGAGGAAACTTACAAAGAGTACAAGAAGAGAAAAACCAGAAACAAGAAGAAATTCCACAAAAAGAAGAAGGAATTCTACACCAAAGAAGAAAATATCTCATCTGAAGAAAGTGAAGGAGAAGAAGAAGAATCAAAGCATCTATTTATTGGTATAGAGAAACATGATATTCCTACTAAAAATACTTTTGGTATGGATGAATACTCTGAAGAGGAAGGTGAATTAGATCTTGAAGTATAATTGCTCAGTACTCTAGAAGAGCTCAAACAATATAAAATAAAACTAAGACACTAAAAGAATAGTTACTAGAGTTTGAGGAAGCACATAAATCAAGAGAAAGAGAAATATCAAAATTAGTCAAGGAAAATGAACAAATCATAATTGAATTGAAGACTCAACTCCAAGAAGCCAAAATAATAGAAGAGGTCTTAATAGAATAGCTTAATGAAAAACAACAAGACTGTGAGAAGCGAGAAGTTGAAATTGTCCTTCTAAAAAAGGAAATTGAGAAAGGAAAGAATCACTCAAGATTTGAAAATAGTTCAAAAATATTGGATGACTTTTTGAATAGTCAAATATCACCAAAGGATAAGACATGAATTGGGTATGATAAAAAATCAACCTCTGCAACACAGAAGATAAACAAAAGGAAAATCAGTTATGCAGATGCTCTTAAGATCACCTTAAAATTTGAAAATAACAAGATGAACAAGGCACCATTAAAAAATGTTCATAATAAGTTGAAGTTTGCACTTACCACAAAAGAGAAAGAAGACAAATACTATAATGGCTAGAATAACTCCTCCTAAGATATATCAACACATATTTCTTGGATATTGCTACTATTGAAATAACTTTGGACATAAAGAAGTACATTGCAAGGCTTATGGAACATCATACATCCATAGAAATAATAAAAAATATAAAAGAAGAAAAAATAATCCGAAGAATAGAAGTTACAATTCATTTTCTCCATTACAAATGTTCAATGTTGAATGCAGGAATTTCAACAATTATGGCCATCAAACCAATGAATGCAGTCTAACCACAAAACAAATCTCTTTTATCACTCAAGATAAGAAAATATGGAAAGGAAAACATATGGAAGATACATAATGAAAATTATCCATGTATGTCAAGAACAAAAAGTGTCAATGGTACATTGACAGTGGATGCTCCAAACATATGACAAAATATAAAAGTAAATTTCTCAAACTAACAAAAAGGGAAAAAGGAAGTGTCACATTTGGAGATAATGTATCTACTAAAATACTTGGAAAACGCACAGTCACCTTGGGAAACAAGAAAAACAAAGAAGAAAATGTGTTACTAGTTGAAAATCTGAAGCCTAATATTCTAAGTGTAATCCAAACTTGTGATCAAGGGAATATACTCATCTTTGACTCCCATAAATTTAAAATAAGAGAAGAAGGATTAGGAAAGTTAGTTGTTATTGCACAAAGAACCTCAAACAATGTGTATATATTAGATATTAAGGATGAAGAAGAATGCCATATGAATCAAGTAGATGAAAGTTGGCTATGGCACAGAAGGATGGGACACTTGAGATTTGATAACCTAGTCAAATATAGTAAAAAGGGAGCTATAAAAGACATGCCAAACGTCATCAAGCCCTCAGATCCCGTTTTCAAACACTATGAATTAGGAAAGTGGACAAGAGTCAGATTCAAGAAAAAAGAGCATTCTACATCAAAACCCTTGGAGATTGTTCACATTGATCTATGTGGGCCCTTTAGGACTAGAACCATACAATGGGAACACTACTTCATGTTGATCATTGATGACTACAAGAGGATGACCTAGGCATATTTTCTCAAAGAAAAGTCGAAGGAATTTGAAAATTTCAAAGTATTCAAGACTTATGTAGAGAACGAAACATATATAAAAATAAAATGTTTAATATCAGATAATGAAGGGGAATTTATCTCTAAATAATTCAATAAGTTGTGTGAAGATCATGGAATCAAGAGACAATTCTTTGCTCCAAGAACTCCTGAATAAAATGGAGTTGTGGAGAGGAAACACATAACTATTCAAGAGGTTGCAAGAACTATGTTGAATGAACACAAGATTCGAGACAAATTTTGGAGAGATGAAATATATACAGCAGTCCATATACTTAACTGAGCAACTTAAAGATAACCATGAGAAAACCCTTATGAATTGTAGTTTGGAAGACCATCATCTATGAAACCTTTCAGAGTCTTTGGAAGTAAGTGTTATTGTTACACATTATTTTCGTCATCCCTATGACCGTTAATGATGTAAACTTATATGTTTCCTTCAGAGGGGTTAGTGGCCTGAGTTCCTAAAGAGAGAAGGGAGAAGAACTTTTCCTGAGAAAAGAAGTTGCATTTTCCTGTGTAAAAACCTTATAAAAAAGGAAGTTCATAGGCTGCCTATGTATTAGGGTGCGAGAATGATTGATTCTCACAGGCTGCTCACACTTAGGGTGCGAACTATTCATAGGTTGCTCTATTGGCAGGGTGCGAGAATGCTTACACGTGGGAAAAATGAGTGTTTTCTCGAATCTTCTAGAAGCAGAAACTTCCATGGTGAGGTGGCATACGAATGGTTTGGATCTTAATCGCTTTCATGATTTAGTGGGATCATCCTAACCTCCTCACCTTATCCTCTTCAACTTATAAAACGAGAGGAGCTCTCATGGAGAAGGGGTTCTTGAGCTTGTTAGCTTTGGTTGGCTTGGAATTATTATCTTGGTTGGAGTAGCTTTGAGATTTTCTTTGTCAAGATAGATTGTGAGTAGCTATCAGATCTATGCTCTCAGAATTCTTGGAGTGAAAGTGTGTGGGGAACAAAGGACAGTTGAAAGGGACCTTACGACATCAAGGCCATGGTTGTAATCTCTCTTTCACATTTAATATGATACAGTGATATGATTCTTTCCTATAAAACTTGTTGTGTTTTATTGTATGATTCCTTGATCACATACATAGGTTTATATTGAGTTTATGCTATTACTATCACTTTGGTTGGTTGTGTTCTTTTGCAGGATCATCATTGTATGAGCGTTGGAACGGAACTAGGATGGCGATGGCGAGAGGAAGCGACATTTAAACGGTATGTCACTCATCCCTCTTTAGTTAGTAAATTCAATACTTAAAACTTAAGGAAAGTGTCATGTTCTATCCTATTTTGTTCTAGATCCAGGTGGATCTAGGGGATCAGTTAGTGTCCTCACCTACCGATTAGTCCGATAACAAAATTGGCGACTCCACTGGGGATCAATTGTTTCCTATTTAGTCTAGTTTCCCTTGCTTTGATTGTTTTTTTTTGGTTTCTTAGTCTGTAGGACATCCATCCAGACTCTCTGGATCGAGAAGTTCACTTAGATTCCCTATCCTTTTTAAAAAATTTCTTTGATTACAGACATTCTCGCACTGTACCTGTCTGTGGACTGTGAGAATCATTGATGTTCGCACCCTACTGTTAGGTTCAGTGCAAACTTCTCTCACCCTACCAATGTCTAGCCTACGAGAATACCTAATTCTCTCACTGCACTCTATTGCTAGGCTGCGAACTTGCTTGTGAAAATTTTTGGATTGGGTCTTGTCATTTTTTGATGCCCAGTTTTTCTTTGAACAACTGGATTGAACTTTTGGAGCCTATATTGATCTGTCTACAGTCTTCTTGGCATTCTTTGAGTTTCTTTTATCCATTTTTTCTTTGTTTGGTTTTAAAGGATTAGTCTCTTGCTTTGAGTGTCTTTCAATTACAAAGCATGTGTTTTCTTTAGAATTGTTTAGGGAAAGATCAGATTTCTTCTTAATAGTTCGCTTTAAAAGAGAAATTTTAGTTTGGGTTTATTTGTTTTAAGAAAGTTCATTATTGTTGTTAGTGAAATTTTTGAAACAAAAATATTTAATTTCTTTCTTTATATTATATTGGGGGCATCCTTGCATTTGAAGTAGCGAAATTGCATCCTTTTGGAGCCTATATTGATCTGTCTACAGTCTTCTTGGCATTCTTTGAGTTTATTTTATCCATTTTTTCTTTGTTTGGTTTTGAAGGATTAGTCTCTTGCTTTGAGTGTCTTTCAATTACAAAGCATGTGTTTTCTTTAGAATTGTTTAGGGAAAGATCAGATTTCTTCTTAATAGTTCGCTTTAAAAAAGAAATTTTAGTTTGGGTTTATTTGTTTTAAGAAAGTTCATTATTGTTGTTAGTGAAATTTTTGAAACAAAAAGATTTAATTTCTTTCTTTATATTATATTGGGGGCATCCTTGAATCGTGCATTGGTGTACAATACCTTTTTCTCATTTCTTGAGAATCTTGATATTGATGACTTTTAAGATTTTGGGACATTGTGCATCTGGGAATGATAAATGTTTTCTCCTTCTCGTAGCATAGCTTTCATCGAAATGAAAAGATTGCATTTCCATATCTTTGCATAATTTTCGAGTCGGTTAAAACACCATATTGTCCACGCCATCTTCCTTTTGAGTAACAACAACCATAAAATAAAGAGCTTATAAAAAAACTGATTAGACATTTTTATATTTTCTGGTAGCAAACCTACATTAAATTAGTTGTAGGGCTTTGGAATAGGTGTGAAAGATAACTTTCCAAAGTTGCAAACAAACATAGAATCTTGAGTTAGGGAGCAGTTAAATCCACTTATTACATTTTGTCCTGGGAAGCCCTTCTAACACAAGGGTCAATCACGAGGTCGCATTGAGACTGGCAGAGTTACTCACCCTGCTTTGTTGGTCTTGGTGTAGAGATTGCATGTATTACGGGGGTCACTTGAAGGTATACCCACAATGATGAGTGGAAGCCTCTCAAGTTGATTTCGGGCTAGATACCCTGCCTTTGCATGTGGATCGGACTATCGACTACCCCCCCAAGATTTATTGTTGTTAGTGGTAACCTTAGTGGCCTATCTCTTTAGGGTCTTTACACAAGGTGACTATGGAGGGGCAAGTCTTCACGGTACCTGGAATCGACGTTGGCCAAACTCACTCAGGCTCCTTGGAGG
>JZKD02S2380023.1:180823-204753 GCA_000966675.3 Picea glauca | reverse complement strand
TTGTTGTGTTTTATTGTATGATTCCTTGATCACATACATAGGTTTATATTGAGTTTATGCTATTACTATCACTTTGGTTGGTTGCGTTCTTTTGCAGGATCATCATTGTATGAGCTTTGGAACAGAGCTAGGATGACGATGGCAAGAGGAAGAGACATTTAAACGATATGTCACTCATCCCTCTTTAGTTAGTAAATTCAATACTTAAAACTTAAGGAAAGCGTCATGTTCTGTCATGTTTTGTTCTAGATCCAGGTGGATCTAGGGAGATCAGTTAGTGTCCGCACCTACCGATTAGTCCGATAACAGTTACATTAAGAGGGATGAAGATAATCTAGGGAAATTTGACTCTAGATCATATGAAAGTATATTTTTGGGATACTTACCTAACAAAAAGGCATACAAATTCTATAATCTAAGATTGCACAAAAATAGTGGAAAGTGAAAATGTAAAAATAGATGATCTAAAATTGAGAAAAATAAAATCTCAAAATGAAACAAAAATTGATGAATGGAGAAGAACTAGTGATGATGAAGAAGATGGTGAATCACAAGATGAGGAAAATGATGAAGAGTTGTGTTGAGGAAAATATATGAGATTATCTTACTGAAGCATTTTCAAATTCTTCTTGGATAAAGAAAAATAGATGGGAATATTACCCTATGTTTATAGCCAACAAAAATAACATCCTATCTCATAAGTATTAATTACAAGTTCTTAGGATAGTCTTTTATCAATAGAAAAGCTTGCTGGAAAATTACTTCTTATGTAATTTTCTGAATATAACAGTTGCTGAAAATCATGTAAAGACATAAGTAAAGAAACCAAGACGATAATCAAGATAGATGAGACATAAAGCAATCCTTTATTTCATTCCAATTCACCAAAGAGTCATTTTATTTAAAAAATCTCATACATAAATTTTGGACCAAATTCAAACTTAGACATCCCCAATGGAACATACAAAAGGACCTTTGACAGAAAACCAAAAATGAACTCTAAAATCTAGATAATCTTGCCACGGATTGTTGCCCAATCGACTCTTCACAATATCCTTTGTCAATCATGAAAACTAATTCACAAATAGACAAGTCTACATAGACTATCAAAGATACATCAACACCTCTGAAAAACAAGTGTCTGAATGATGTAATCCATCCCTAAATACTGTTGTCTACAATAAGACCCTGCTATCATAAAATATAATTAGGCTTGTGATGAATAAATGAATGAATGAAAACTGAACTATCTCAACATAAACTCAAAGAGCAAACATTAGTATGCTTCCGCTTCTATCCTCTTCTCGTTCATCCCTTTCCTTTTTCCTTTAAACAAATTAGAGTTGGTTGAAGTAGTTGAACCAGCTCATTAGTTAAGTTAATTAAAAGACTCAATCAAGTTTTAGTTAGGGGGGAAAGTAATAATCATAATAAGGGTTATAATAAATAATAACTAGTAGGTGGGACCCCTTGTGACTCCCTTTAGCTCTTAACAATCATAACATAACTAGTTAGTTAAGAAAAACACACCTTTGTGTGACTCCCATCATCATATCAACATTTGACAATTTAGCTCATGATATTTGAAACTATTTAAAAAAAAAAATATTACTCATATATCCCAAAATAAAATCGTGTTGTCCAAAAAATTATGAAGTCAACTGTTATCAACAATAGATAAAATAAAAACTCAAAAACCATATTTCCCACTTTGGGATGCAATCTTTCCTTGATTGTTGCTATCACCTTTCGATTTTCCTGAATTTGCCTTTGGTTGCACTGATCCTTTAGGCCTAATCTCGTTGATCACGTGGGAACAATCATCCCTCAAATGCATCCGAGAAAACATGGATTTGTCAGATCCATTGGAGGGGGAGGAAGGGGCAGCAATGAATTTTCCTTTGTCAAGGGCATGGTGGGCCTCAGTTTTCAACCTTTTTCTAGCATGAGAGGACTGAACTGGTGAGTGGGGGGCATCTTGGACAATCAGTTTAATAGGAAGAGGAGTAGGTAGGGATAAATTAGGTCAGCCACGATGTTGGGAGACTGTTGGGTGGAAAATCTCTTGCCATCCATCATTTTCCAGAACCTCAGGTTGCAACGAGATGTGAGGAGGCACAGGGATACCAGGGGCTTGCAGAACTTGGAAAGGAGGCCTTTCAGGCCTAGGTGATGCAGGAGCATCGCCCACGTCAAGCGAGCCAGCGCGAAAGCAGAGGACAGCTGGACAGCGCCAGCACCAAGTTTTGAAACACCTTGATATTGTTGCGCAAAACATTAATGTGTGAAATTAATGAAGCGCACTTGTACATTATAATGGACCTTGAGCGGATAGCTCACGTCCTTAGGTAGATGGTCGGCATTTAAAAATAGTTAATGTTGTTAGGTAGAAATTTAATTGTAGATTTGATAGCTTTAGAGCTCGAGAGGGAAACGGAATATAGACTCCCTCCTTTGTACATTGTATTATTCATTGAAGCAGAAGAGAAAAGCAAGCAGAGAAGTGTATGAAGAACCTCCATGTACATATATTGAATTAATAGAAAAGCTTTGATTCAATTCCATGGTTGTGTTATTTTCTAGGTATTGTTGATATCATGCTCATGAATGTTTGCTTCTTATCATGCATTTTCTTTTAAAATGTTGAGTATGTGATTTCATGGTTGAAGTGAAGTTTGTGAAAACAAGGAATTAGTTTCAATTGTTTCTCTATCTTGAACTAGAGAATTCCTGCAAGGGGTGCAGTTGAATTTGTCCGCAAGGAGTGTGTGACTGCAGGGTTCAAGTAGGGATAACTTTTGTTCTAAGTTCTCAGAAGTGCAGGTTTGGCACCAGAGCCGTGCAAGGCATGTGCAGGCTGGACGAAGACTCAGAGTTGCGATTCTGAGCAAAAAGGTTGAAGGATTGCTGCTGCAGGTCAGTGCGTAGAGTCGAAGAATTTCAACACTGAGCTGTTGTTGAAGGTGTGCTGCAAGGAGTGCGCGCAAGAAATTCTCAAAAGGACTTGAGAAGTTGAGAACAATCTCTAGAGAAGTAGGCCTTCGAATTTGTCGAAGGATCTCACAAAAGAAGGGCACATCGAAGTGTTCGAGCAGGCGCGGATACTTTATGTGCAGGGTGACGAGTTCCGTAGAGGAGCGTCTCGTCATTTAGGTGATTTCGTTTGCAAGAACGGACTGTCATAAATTCTCCGAGGAGAAGTCGCGAGAATCCGAGGGCCGTTGGATTTTTCAAAGGTGTCAGGGAGTTATTGCAGAAGCGTGGAGAAGCTCTAAGCTCAGGAGGGGCAGAGCATTGATAAAAGTCGACTGAGGTCGTCAGATTTTTCGAGGGATCGCTCATCGGGATCCCGTAAGAATAGCATTGGAGAGTTGGTAACGGGAGTTGCGAAGTTGCGAGGAATGACATCCCGATAGTGACGTAAGTCGTGTGGGGTAGGGGTGAGTGCAAGACAGGTGGTGGAGATAGGAGATCTCGCGAGTTCAAGACTCGTGAGTTGAAGATCCCAATATTTAAAGGATCAAGTTGCGAAGCGCGAGAGTCTGAAGGCGCGAGTGGAGAATATCAACGTCTCGGAACATCAGAACTCGAGAGTTGGAGGACCGAGTGCTGGGAGTCATGAGCGGCGAAGTCGCGATAGTGCGAGGCTGCGACAAAGTGGAAGTCTCGAGGAAGCGGGAGAAGATCGGGACATCGGATCTTGGGGATCCAAGGGTTTAGCGCTCAACTACTAAACTCGCGAAGCCGTGAAGTTCCGATCCTCATGAGGGAGAAGTGAGGGTCGCGCAAGGTAGAACCTGTGGGGTGTAGACTTCCCGATATGGAAATAGAAGAACCGTCGAGTTCTTGGAGCCGAGGGGAAGAGAAGATCCTGGAAGAGGCGATCATGCTCCGAGGAGTGCGGTTTAGCTATCAAGTGGTATCAAAGCGGGAATTATTTTCTTTCTGTAGTAGAGAAGAAGAATTCATCATGCCGCCGAGGAGAGAAAGGCAGTCACCAGATCTCAAAGACAGGGAGGTGCGAAGAAGAGGTAGGCTTGCAGGAAATCTAGAAATGGAGCGGTAGATGAGAGATCTCCGAGAAAGACTCGAGGAGATTGAGACAGCACAAAGACGTGGAGTTGGTGCTGGGGATCTTAGTGATTCCGAGGTTGAAGAAGAAGCTGGACATGAAGAAGAGGTCACAGCAGAGTATGCATCAACCGAGCGGTTGATCAAATCCATTGCCAGGATGGGTGCGAAGGCGAAGATGGACATTCCAGTCTATGAAGGAAATCTGGATGCAGAAGAGTTTCTAGATTGGATTAGATATCTTGACACATACTTCAATTATGAATATGTGGAAGAAGATAAGAAAGTCAAGCATGCAGTTACGCACTTGAAAGGACATGCAACCTTATGGTGGGATGAGCTACAAGCCGATAGGCGCTGCAAAGGCAAACAGAAGATCAAAAGTTGGGATCGGATGATCGCAAAGATGAAGGAGAAGTTCATCCCAAGGGACTATCAAATCACTCTGTTCAGGCGAATGCAGAACCTGAGACATAAATTGATGACGGTGAAGGAGTACACCGAGGAGTTATACAAGCTCAACATCAGAGTAGGTCATCGGGAGAGTGATGATGAGAAGGTTGCCAGATATCTGAATGGTCTGAGATACGACATTCGGGATGAGTTAAGAATGCTAACCATCAGGACGGTGGAAGATGCTTACCAGATGGCTCTGAAAGCCGAAGAGAAGCTGAGCCATAGGCAAGGTTAGCGAGGGTGAGGCAGGAGTCAGCCCAGAGGCAAGGCAGTTTCCCAAGAGAAATTCCAAAAGCCCAAGGAGGAATGGAAGAAACCTCAGGGTAAGGTTGAGAGAGGTGGAACCTCACAATAGAGGGAACCATATGTTGAACCGAGAGGACAACAAATTGATCAGCGAGGAGATTATGCTGATGCAAACACTCTTCCTCATACTAGAGGTCAAGGTAGAGGCCGAGGTGGAGTAATCACATGTTTTACATGTGGGAAGAATGGGCACAAGTAATTCGAGTGTCCAGAGAAAAACAAAGATACAGGGGAAGCTCACATCACTGAAGAGCAGAGGCATGATGCTGAGAATGAAGATGCAGATGGAAGAAGATCTCTTGGAATGCACAAAGTCCTTTTGACACTCGAGAAGGAGGTGGAAAGCTCAGTCCAAAGGACCAGACTGTTTAGGACAACTTGCACGACCAAGGACTGGAAATGCAAGGTCATTGTGGACAACAGAAGCACGGATAATCTCGTTTCGACCGAGATGGTGGAAAAGCTGGAGCTGGAGACGACTGATCACCCGAGTCCATACAAAGTTTCTTGGCTATAGAAGGGACATCAGGTGAGTGTCACCAAGCAATGCTTGGTTGAGTTCAAAATAGGGGGATATAATTATAAGATTCTCTGTGATGTTATTCCCATGGATGTATGTCATCTATTGCTGGGTAGACCGTGGCAATATGACAGAAATGTGATTCATGATGGGAGAATGAACACATACACCCTGGAGAAGGATGGGAGGACACACAGGTTGCTTCCGATAAAATATAAGGAGGTGAAGCCAGAAGTAGACAGAAAAATACTTATCATGAGTGGAAAGGAACTTCTCACAGAAATGGAGAAGAACGAATATCCACAATTCTTTCTAGTTAGAAAGCCAAGAATTGTTCTGACTAGCACAAGAATGGACGACTTACCAGATGAGATTCAGGAACTGCTGGGAGAGTTCGCTGACATCATCGTGGACAAATTACCTCATTTTTTGCCACCGATGAGAAGTGTGAGTCATCACATAGATCTCATACCAGGAGCGAGTTTACCGAATAAAGCTGTGTACAGGTTGACACCGCAGGAAAATGAGGAGGTAAAGAACCAGGTCCAGGATTTGTTAGACAAAGGATTAGTTAGGGAAAGCTTGAGTCTGTGTGTTGTTTCGACAGTGCTCAGTCTGAAGAAAGACGAAGGATGGAGGATGTGTACTGACTCAAGAGCGATCAACAAAATAACCATCAGGTACAGGTTTCCACTGCCGAGAATGGATGATCTGATGGATTGCCTGAGTGGGAAAAATTATTTTTCAAAGATTGATCTAAAGAGTGGATATCATCAGATTCGCATGAGGGAAGGTGATGAATGGAAGACAACATTCAAGACAAATGAAGGTTTGTACGAATGGTTGGTCATGTCGTTTGGTTTGACAAACGCATCGAGCACATTCATGAGGCTGATGAATGAAGTCATGTGGGAATTCATTGGGAAATTTGTTGTCGTATATCTGGACGATATACTGATCTTCAGTAAAACAAAGACTGAACATTTGAGGCATTTGGCCATTGTGATGAGAAAGTTACAGCAGGAGAAGCTGTTGATTAATATGAAGAAGTCCTCATTTATGAAGACAGAGCTCATTTACTTGGGTTTTGTAATATCGGCGAATGAATTGAGGATGGATCCAGAAAAGGTAGAAGTGATCAAGAATTGGCCATCACCCAGAAATGTTTTTGAGGTGAGGAGTTTCCATGGTTTAGCTAGTTTCTACCGAAAGTTCATCATGAATTTAAGTGGAATTAGCGCAGCGATGATGGATACAGTGAAGAAGCGGCATAAGACTTTTCATTGGATAGCTGAGGTTGAGAAGAGCTTCAATCTGTTGAAGTGGAAGATCACAGAGCAACCCGTGTTGGTGTTGCCAGATTTTCAGAAAACATTTCAGGTGAAATGTGATGCTAGTGGGTATGCCATAGGAGCGGTCTTGAGCCAAGAGGACAGGCCAGTTGCATACTTCAGCGAGAAGCTGGATGAAGCAAAGCTGAAATACTCCACGTATGATAAATAATTTTATGCTATCATACAGGCGTTGAAGAAGTGGAGGCATTAATTGATACCCAAGGAATTTGTGTTGTACAGTGATAATCATGCATTGCAGTTTGTGAGTCAACAAGAGAAGTTAAATCAGAAACATGCAAAATGGGTAGAGTATATGCAGAATTTCACATTTCTGATTAAACACATTTCAGGAACTGCTAACAAAGTGGTTGATGCTTTGAATAGGAAATGTTTGTTGCTGCAGGAGTTTCGAGTCAAAACATTGGGTTTTGAAAATCTTAGGGACATGTATGCAGGAGATGTAGATTTCAGGGAGGCATATGAAGCAGCTGAGAATCCAGTTCTTAGAGATCGGAGTCCTTGGATAGATTATATGATCCAGGAGGGATTGCTATTCAGAGGCAATCAACTGTGTATTCCAAATTGCTCCATGAGGGAGAACTTGATGAAAGAGAAGAACAATGGAGGCTTGGCAGGACATTTTGGCCAAGACAAGACCTTTCCGAAGATGAGCGAATCATATTTTTGGCCAGGGATGTAAGAAGAGGTCAAGCGATTTGTTGAGAGATGCAGGATTTGTCAGCATTCGAAGGGGAGAAAGAAGAATACAGGTTTTTATCAGCCATTGCCCATACCATAGAGGCCATGGGAGGCGATTAGCATGGATTTTGTATTGGGTTTTCCAAGGACACAGAGAGGGGTTGATTCCATCTTTGTAGTAGTGGAAAGGTTTTCAAACATGGCACATTTCATTCCATGCCAGAAGACCAGTGATGCGACACACATCGCAAATATATTTTTCAAAGAGATCGTTAGACTCCATGGATTGCTGAAAAGTATAGTTTTGGACAGGGACACAAAATTCATCGGACATTTTTGGAGGATGCTATGGAATAAGATGGGAACTAATTTAGCGTTTAGTTATGCTTATCATCTGCAGATAGACGGACAAACGAAGGTCGTCAACAGAAGTCTGGGAGATCTATTAAGAAGCCTGGTGACAGAGCACCACAACAGCTGGGACAGTGTGTTGCCACTGGCAGAGTTCGCATACAACGATTCAGTGAATCGGAGTACAGGGAAGAGTCCATTTCAGATTGTGTATGGAGCACAACCGAGGGGATTTTCTGAACTTAGGGAGTCAGAAAATACTGCGACTAGTAGCGCTAGTGAAGAAGAGTTCACTGAGGCGATGCAGGAACTTCACAGTCAGGTGAAGCAACGATTGATGAAATCAAATCAGGAGTACAAGCGCAGGGCAGATCAGCATCGAAGGCAACTTTAGTTTGAAGTTGGTGATCTGGTTCTGGCACATCTGAGGAAGGAAAGGTTCCCAAGAGGAACATACAACAAGCTCAAGATGAAGAAAATCGGGCCATGTAGAGTCCTGAAGAAATTTGGAGAGAACGCTTATGAGATTGAGTCGCTGGATGGCATCAGGATATCTCTGATATTTAATGTTTCAGATTTATACCCATACAGGGCTGAAGAGACAGAGACTGGAACTGAGGAACCAATGATCCAGTGGAGGAAACAATTACCAGTTGCAGAGAAGCCATAGATGGAATGCGTACTGGACAAGCGAGTAGGTAAAAAGACCAGGAGGAAAGAATACTTCGAAGTATCTGGTCCAGTGGAAGAATCACCTAGTGGAAGATGCCAGCTGGGAAACAGAAGCGATGATACAGAAGCATGGAGAGACCGTGCAGGAGCTCATGGACAGGAGCCCATGAAATTTTTCAAGCAAGGGAGTATGATGCAGGAGCATCGCCCATGTCAAGCGAGCCAGCGCGAAAGCAGAGGACAGCTGGACAATGCCAGCACCAAGTTTTGAAACACCTTGATATTGTTGCGCAAAACATTAATGTGTGAAATTAATGAAGCACACTTGTACATTATAATGGACCTTGAGCAGATAGCTCACGTCCTTAGGTAGATGGTCGGCATTTAAAAATAGTTAATGCTGTTAGGTAGAAATTTAATTGTAGATTTGATAGCTTTAGAGCTCGAGAGGGAAACAGAATATAGACACCCTCCTTTGTACATTGTATTATTCATTGAAACAGAAGAGAAAATCAAGCAAAGAAGTGTATGAAGAACCTCCATGTACAGATATTGAATTAATAGAAAATCTTTGATTCAATTCCATGGTTGTGTTATTTTCTGGGTATTGTTGATATCATTCTCATGAATGTTTGCTTCTTGTCATGCATTTTCTTTTAAAATGATGAGTATGTGATTTCATGGTTGAAGTGAAGTCTGTGAAAACAAGAAGTTAGTTTCAATTGTTTCTCTATCTTGAACCAGAGAATTCCTGCAAGGGGTGCAGTTGAATTTGTCCGCAAGGAGTGCGTGACTGCAGGGTTCAAGTAGGGATAACTTTTGTTCTAAGTTCTTAGAAGTGCAGGTTTGGCACCAGAGCCATGCAAGGCATGCGTAGGCTGGACGAAGACTCAAAGTTGCGATTTTGAGAAAAAAGGTTGAAGGATTGCTGCTGCAGGTCAGTGCGTAGAGTCGAAGAATTTCAACACTGAGTTGTTGTTGAAGGTGTGCTGCAAGGAGTGCGCGCAAGAAATTCTCAAAAGGACTTGAGAAGTTGAGAACAAGCTCTAGAGAATTAGGCCTTCAAATTTGTCGAAGGATCTGACAAAAGAAGGGTGCATCGAAGTCTTCGAGCAGGCCCGGATACTTTACGTGCAGGGTGACGAGTTCCATAGAGGAGCATCTCGTCATTTAGGTGATTTCGTTGGCAAGAACGGACTGTCAGAAATTCTCCGAGGAGAAGTGGTGAGAATCCGAGGGCCGTTGGATTTCGCGAAGGTGCCAGGGAGTTATTGCAGAAGCGCGGAGAAGCTCTAAGCTCAGGAGGGGCAGAGCATTGATAAAACTCGGCTGAGGTCATCATATTTTTCGAGGGATCGCTCATCGGGATCCCGTAAGAATAGCGTTGGAGAGTTGGTAACGGGAGTTGCGAAGTCACGAGGAACGACATCCCAACAATGACGTAAGTCATGTGGGGTAGGGGTGAGTGCAAGACAGGTGGTGGAGATAGGAGATCTCGCGAGTTCGGGACTCGTGAGTTGAAGATCCCAATATTTAAAGGATCAAGTCGCGAAGCGTGAGAGTCCGAAGGTGCGAGCAGAGAATATCGACGTCTCGGAACATCGTAACTCGAGATTTGGAGGACCAAGTGCTGGGATTCGTGAGCGGCGAAGTCGCGATAGCGCGAGGCTGTGACAAAGTGGAAGTCCCGAGGAAGCGGGATAAGATTGGGACATCGGATCTCGGGGATCCGAGGGTTAAGAGCTCAACTACTAAACTCGTGAAGTCGCGAAGTTCCGATCCTCATGAGGGAGAAGTGAGGGTCGCGCAAGGTAGAACTTGTGGGGTGCAGACTTCCCGATAGGGAAATAGAAGAACCATCGAGTTCTTTGGGCCGAGGGGAAGAGAAGATCCTGGAAGAGGCGATCGTGCTCCGAGGAGTGCGGTTTAGCTATCACTAGGTTGGACCACTCCTTTCCCAATACAATTGAATGTTATGTCCTGAAACAACTCGCCAAGATCATGTGAGTCAACATCAAAATGTATGGAGAAACTTGGCCTTCTTGGGCCTCTATTCCAGTTACCTCTCCATCGGTTTCCTTGGCCATGACTACCTTGGCTAAAAAAACTCATTCTTGCATGCATGATTGATTAGAAAATAGTCTTTTAAATAACCATACATGACAACTCTTAAAAATATGAAATATATTTGGCTCAACAATGTATCAGACTCATGCAATCCAATCCATACAATTGTTTTAATTGTTTATCAATGAGCAGGGGGTGAATAAAGGGTTCTGGGATATGTGAGGGGTTTGTATTGAGCGAAACATGATATGATGAGGGGGAAAAAATATGCTTACTTCTCAAAGACAACAATAATAAACTGCAAATCAAAGAAAACATCATTGTAATTCAACCAAGACACTGCTACTACCAACTGCTTCAACACAAAAATTTTCTTGACTGCAATAAATTTTAGAACAGGGAGTGAAAAATGAATGTGGGAAGGCAATGGGGTTGTAATTAGCGAAAAGTGAAATAATGGTGGGGAATGAGAGAGGGTACTATTCATAAAATTAATTAAGTAATCCATATAACCATTCTGAAAAAGGAAATAGACCAACCAAATGACAATTGTGATCCAATAACAACTCAGTGTATTAACTAGTTCACTGTTCATAACCAAATATTTACACAGTGTCAACAATCAAAATAGTATGCATTCCACAACAATATGTAGGGGAGCTATGTTTTTTCCCATTTATCCATAACCAATTTCCAAATAAATACAAAGTCAATTATTTTCACTTTTCTCATCAAATGCAGGCATAAAAATCATGCTCGATTCTATCTTTACATTTTTTTAATAATTAAACTACAATGTGGCCATAATGTCACAACACTCGTGCATGTCACTGTTTTAGAATGCATGACATTCATTTAACACACCCAATGGATAGTGAACACAGTGATCCATATTCATCTTTCAAGATCCTAGCTTGTCATTTAAATACCCAAATAACCAATCACCATTTCAACTCACTTATGCTGGGAAATATACAACCATTTGACAAAACACAATTTCATTCCTGTGACTATACAGGTCTAATTTTTCTTTGACTCTAACCATTTAAAATGCTTGGCTATTAATCCAACACAACGAGGCAACAACATCATACTTGACTTCATAATACAAATAATTGAATTGCAACAAGCTATCTTTGAGTGCTCAACCCAAAATATCCATATAATACACAGTGGGTAGCCATACCTCAAACACCAAAATGCAACATTCCCATTTGAAAATTCTAAACACACAGTCACAATATCATTAACTCAACCCATCGTGTCGAGCTATCAATATAATACAGTATTTCTCAAATTAAGCAAACTTCAATCAAAACCATTTTGTGTAAAACTCGGGCTCATCCTTGATGACGCAACCAAATAACCATAACGCATACAGTGGATGGAATTTCCATAGTCATCCCAGTTTCAATAACCATTTGTCCAAAACAACTCATAGTCACAATGACCATTCATCTGTGGTGTAGGAACACCACACATACAAATTCATTATGCACAAACATCAATAAACAATTGTAACTAATGTCGATTTTAACATGCCAATAATATTCAATGAAAAAGACAATGACTGTGTATCAACCCCAATATTCAATCAACCAATTCAATTTTGAGCCTATTACTTGGACTGTCATAATAATCAACAACCTGAACTGACTTGCTATGGAAAAAGCACATACCCACACATTGACATGAAGCGACGTTGTGACTTACTCAATTAAAAACAATACTGGGTTATCAAAACACAAGGAGAGGGACTATGTATTTTATTTGTCCAATTAACCATGTAGGGTTTATCCATTGTAATAACACAGGCAGTGACTAGATACCAAAACCGACACGATTGTCGCATGATCAACTGGGCAAGCCTATAATCAATTATGTCGACAATACATACCAATCAAAAGTAACCAATAGTAAACCCGACAGGCCGTGGCGGTCTTCTCTATCAACCCTCAGACTTGAGGAGTTAAGGGTTTTATTTGTGGCCAACATAGGGAGACTGGAGTCGAATCTTCTCTATGGTGAAAACCTCCGAGAAAAATGGTGTATACATAGAGAATACCACAATTTACTTCATTGACAGGGTGACGAAACCCGTGATAGGAGAGGTTATAACCATAGGAGAAAGGCTCCATTTCAACCTTGTAATGATACTTAGCACATGCAGGGTATAACCTTCATGGCTCTCCAGTCAACCAACTACAATGCTGAGGTGAAAACAGGGCCAAGAAGAAGCAACATAACCCACTGCGCAATGATAGTAGAAAAACAACCCAATGCCCAAGTGAACATTGAGCAGTGACACAAGGCACTTCCAACCATAAAACCCCATTTATCCAAAGCTTGGGTATGGTGATACAAAATGTGGGAAGACAACCAACCACTCAAGACCAAACAAAAACCCTCCAACTGAAACAAGCAAGGATGACAGAGAGCCTCATGGTTGCTAACATTCAGAACACTGTGACTTCAAAACATTTTTGTAGATCCGACATCGATCTATTCCAAAGAAAATAACAATTTCACATAGTTTCCACACTTAAGGAAAGCACAAACCATACATTCAATCCAATATCCATTTCATAAATAGAGTAGAATCATGGATGGAAAAAAAAAGACATATTTGTTGTTATCACTGAAATTTCATCCGCAAATGGTTACAGGAATCCAGCATCTCCAAACACCTATTAGTTCACCCACAACTTCAAATATTCATTTCCAAAAGGAACATACTATACAATTGGTTAAAAAATTAACATGCGTAGAATAACTACAGGAAGCGTGCGCACATGTGCAGGTCAGAAACGTCAGAAAAACGCATATGCACCCGAGGCACGATTGTGTACAATAAAAGTTGTGCATTCTTAAGAATGGTGCATTTACAGTTCTTGTCATCCCCTCACCCACTTATGGTTCATCTCCCAAGTCGATTTGACCCTCAAATACGAGATGAATCCGAGTGGGGGGTTGGTCAAAGACCTAAGGGTGCCTTAAAGGGCCTCTTGTTCACACTAAATACCGGTTGGATAATGCCTCAAATATTTTCTATAAAAAGAGGCCATGGGTGCACTATGAATTCAAGAATCTCATTTTATTGTTATGCTGCCTCTATTCTCCTACAAGGAACCTCTTTCCTTCTTTGAGCATACTAGAATCATTTCATTAAGCTATTCACCTCACCTCTTGAGGGAATAAGCTTGGATTTCTTCACCATTTCCTTTCTAGTTTTCCATTTGTAAGAAGATCTCTCACATAGGGGACTCAAGATCCCTCCCTTGGAGGAAGAGGGGATCAATAAGGCTCCCCTTTTCCTTGGTGTTTTCCCACTAATACAATCTATCCATTGGTGACATGAATATTGGTCAATTGTTTGATTAATTTTGGTTCTAATTTCCTTATGCATTGTAGTTTTGTTTCTTTAGTTATTATTATCTTAGTTGTTTGTTTATTTCATCTGATTGAGTCATTTGACTCATACACTAACTTATGTCCTGTTCAACTGACACAACTGGACTTTCAAGTGTCCCTCTTTTTCTCATTCTAGTGGCAAAAAGGATACAACACATTGGCGACCATACTGGGGATAAGGTATCAATTTCCTCCCTATTTGGGTTGTTTGAGCACTTCTTTTTTTATCTATTTACCTTGAAGGAATCATAACCGACCCAATCCTACCTGCAAAAAGCTAAATTCAGAGCTGGAATAAGATAATTTCATTTAAAATTTTCTTCCCGGACGCATATTAGAACGTGCGTGGGTTTTTTAGCCCACAAGCGCATCTTCCAAGCATGTGTGCCAAAAGCACTATGTTTCCCAGTGCATTCTACACACATTGCACCAACATGTCCTTGTTTCTATGCACATTGGTGCCACATGCACCTCTATCTAAACTGGGGCCCACACATATGTCCATAAATCCAACATTGTAAGATTTTTTTGTGATGTTTGGAAGGCCCCTAGCCTTCTAAATATTGATTATATGCAATTTGTAAATGCACCACACTTAGATTCTCTCTCCACATGAAGGTTTAGTCAAAACATAGGCACTTAAGATGTTAAAAAGAACCATATTTCTCCTCTTTTGCTTTCATTTAGCCACATGGATGGCTTGTTTTGATTGTAAAAGTTAAGTTAAAATCATTTTTCATCACATATATAAACACTTGCATTGGGATCAGAAATCAAACTTCAATCATTGAGTATGCTCTTCTCTCGCACCATAGAGTGATCTTGAGAATCATAAAATTGATTGATGGAATATTTCATATTCCTTAAAAAACAAAATCTTTAGGAGAGGACAAGGCCCCCCTAGGGCCCCTCTTAGTTTCTTTCCAAAACATCTTAAATTTGTAAGGACCCATACATACCCACATGTTGCAAAGATTAGGATAGTTTTTGAAGATAATTTCTTAGTTTACATCACTAGGGGAGTTTAAATATTATTGTAACAGTCCCATACATGCCCACATGCTTGCAATATAGGATAGTTTTAGAATCTTTCTTAGATTAAATCACATCAGGGAGTTTAAAGGATTGGTAAGGACCCATATGTCTACATGCTAGTTCTTTAGGGACTTTAAAATTCTGCAAGGTTGTACCAATGGAATCTAGTAAGATAGGTAATCAAGACTTGTAAAGGACCAAACGAAGTCCACATGCTGCAAGGTGACACCTGACTTATTAAAACAAATTGTCACATTTTATCACTTGCTCACACACTAAGTCACTACTCATTCACATAACTTCATCTCGAATTGTGGCGGTTGAAGTAGGTTTCCTCCAAAGGGATTCTGAAACGCCCCATTATTTCTTGAAGGAGTTATCCACTCCCACTTAATTCAAAAGTGATTGGTTCACACCCCTAATCTCTCAAACATCCACATCTAAATTTTTTCTAAAAGATCACTAATTTTTCCTCCACAGGAGGTGCCAAAAGAATTTTTTTAGCCTAGGTAGGATCTTGGGGATAGGCATCCAAATAACTCCCCATTATCTGGTTCTCACATATTCAAACATTAGAAGTTGACAAATAGGGAACTTTAAAATCCTCCAAGTCAAGTGTTCCTGACACCATAAGGTAAGGAGATACTTGTGAAGGGTTGAAGGCCAAGATCTGGTTGTTTTGTGCATCCGCCCTTGAGACACCCACCTCTTGGACGGGATCCAGCCCGTGACCCATTTCTGAGGCCGAAAATATAAATGTTGCACTTTAAGCGAGGTACCTAGTGACCAAATTTTAGGACATCTACTCAGGTGGAAATTGTGGGCTGCAATTGCACATTGATCGGATTTTGTGTGGCTATTGGGAAATATTGCCATCTCTTTCGGACTATGCACCCTCTACCCCTCATTATAACTGATTATTTCATCTTCACTAGTTCCTCTTCCAGTGGCTTCAGACCCCACTATTGAGTACTATTGAAAGGTCTAGTGCTATTTGAGAGGAAGGACGTTACATATTTTTAGGACATGAGCATTTGTTTTCTTTGTTCTCCCATGCGGAGAAAATCCACCTACCCACATGTATGCTTCTTTTTAATTGATTTATCTATGATGATCTTGTGATTAGATGCGATTGTGAGATATATTGTGAAGGTCCAAAATTATACAAAGACTCTTTTTCATTTATTTCTCTCATCACCATTTGCACACATTTCACTTTTCCAGTCGGACATCATGGGGGACCCACATAATCCTCGTCATTCCAGACGCTTGGAAAATATCCCTTCTATTCTAGGAGGATTTCCTAGTTTTTCCAACTCACTGTCTCAACCCTCTCACACACCTGTGAGTGCTACTATATTGGGATCAAATTTTCTTGGTTCCACTTTACTTGCAACCAATCCCCAAGGTCATCCATACACTATCTCTCCTTCACAAGGAGGCGTAGGGTACACTTCTTCTCAAGGGAGAAGAACACCCCCACTAAACCCCCCTCAAGGGTTAGGTATACCATCTGCTCACACCATGGCTGGAACCAATCCTCCACCGCCACTCTATATGCCATATTTGGCCTCCCTTAACATACCATATCTAAGCAAGCTCGTGAATGATCCTATCTTGTGCGACCCCACATGGCCTGCAATGCCTACCAAACTACCTTCGGACATTCCCAAGTTTGAAGGAAAGGTGGGAGAAGATCCCACCAACCATATCATGACCTTCCACTTATGGTGTTCTTCAAACAATATCATGGATGACTCCGTCCGATTAAGTTTATTTAAGCACACACTCACAGATCCATCAGCCAAATGGTACGTGGATGAAAAATCAGGGTCCCGTGTGACTTTTGAATCCTTGTCCAAAGCATTTTTTACCTTCTTTCAACTACCGATCCGCCATGACAATGGTATTGAACTTCTCTCCGAGTTTAAACAAACCTCAGTCACACATATCATTGAGCACATTCACAAATGGAATCAGCGACATGGTTTATGCAAAGAAGAAACCACCAAGCAACAATACCTTGATTGGTTTCTCATATCACTCATCCCCCTCCTTTCCAAAGATGTGGCCTCCACCTTCCCCCAATCTGAAGAGGAAACCCTCATAAAGGCTCAACAATACGACCTCATTTATGCAAAGTCAACACACTTATATATGGTACTACCTGACGACCCGAGACCTGTACCATTCGGCCAGAACAAACTTGGGATGTCTCACTTAGTGGATGGATTGATTGGTACCACAACACACTACAATCCTTACTTCCAACCACCACCTATGTACGGTACACCCCAACATCCACCGATGTATGGAGGACCCCCTTATTACCTTCCTCCCCCTTATCAACATACATACCCTGTTGTTTCCCTCCCACCCATGAGTGTACCCACATCGACACCCATGATGTGTCTGACTGTTTAGACAAGTTATGGTACCCCCTCTACCTCAACTTACACGCTAAGAACTAGTGAAATCTCTATGCCTTCCTATACGCTCTAAGGGTCATCACCACAAAGTAATCTGTACTTTCCATTTCCCGATCCTCCATAGCCCATTGCTCCTCCACAAGGAAAACCACAAGCTTGGATTAAATTTGTTCATCCATCTCCCATTCAGCAATTTGAAAATTTTGAACAAATGAATACGGAAAATCCATCCCATTAGGAAAATAATTCCAAAAATAAATGGAAAAAACAAAACAATAATAACCCATGACTAGGGGGAAACAATCCCCAACAAAACCATCCTGCTAGGGGAAATGTGAATCAGGGGAACCAGAAGCCCCAAGGGGGCAATAACAACAAACTCCAAGGGAGGAACAACAACAACAACCTCCAAACGAACTTCCCTTGTGCCCTTTGCAGTGAGCATGATCATTATACTCACCATTGCCCCCAAATCGTTGACTTCAAATGGATGAAAAATTCCATGAATGCGCCATGTCCTCTAGTGTCACCTACCCCTTAGGAGGCCCCACAATAGTATTTGCAACAACAACCCCCGGCTGTGTTGCAAAACCCTATTCCACACCAAGGTGTGATGAATACACAACAGGACCTAAATCCTTCCCCACCATAGATGGGACACTATTAAGACCCTGGGAATTGGGTAGATTGCAATATCCTCCTCACTAGTGAGGAATAAATTCTTCTACAAATGTGCAGTCGTTAATACAACGCACCCCCTAAATCTACTCTCACCACTTCGGAAGCAATTCCAGTTACAACTGGAAAACCTTTGATGATTCCTTTCCCTAACATTGAACCACCCATTTGTATTCCTCACATCCCATTACGACGTAATGTCAACAACCCTAAGGCTATGGTGACACAGAATTACAGTCTGGTCAATGACTTGGTGTAGTCTCCTACAACCATGTCAGTTTTGGAGGTTCTCGAAACTTGTCCCACTCAACAGAAATCATTTCTTTCCGCCTTGGGGGTAGTCGACCTTGTCGATACTAGAATCATCACATTTGATCTATATTGTGGGGAACCCCATCTCCCCGCTTTGGTATCTTTCCAGATACTAGTCAATATTCATAACATCACAGTTCATCAATGCATCATTGATGAAGGTGCATCCACATGCATCATGTACAAAATGGTATGGTAGAAAATTGGCTCCCCTGAGCTAATACCATCCGCCATCACTTTGAGAGATTATGATGGACGACCATCCTCTCCTGAAGGGCTCTTTTAAAATGTCCCCGTTGAACTCAGGGGAAAAACCATTCTTATTGATATTGAGGTTATCAACGCTCTGCTCGATTACAACATCTTGTTTAGAAGTAGCTACATGTAATCTATGAAGTTTGTGGCCTACTCTGTGTTTTGAATGATGGTGTTCCCCCACAATGGGAAGGTTATCACCATCGACCAAGTGTCACATTACAAGCCTAACCATTCCTCCAACATCGATAACATCCTACCTCTTGTCCACACTAATTCCAATGCCTACCACTCGTAAAGATGGACCCCATAATTTTCAAGGACCCATCCTTGCTGGGAACATACCGTGGAGTACCACCACTCATCCAACCCTTGGCCCAAGTGTGTGTCGTATCTTTCGATGGAACTAAAAGTAGATATACCATTCCTCCCACAGAGGCTTCTCCACCCCTCAACGTCCCACTAGTTGAAGAAATCCTACCTCAGAAATTACCTGAGAACTCTACAAAGCCACTTACCCCTGATTTCACCCTTCCCCAAGGACAAATCTTGGTTTGGGAGACAATCCCCCAAGCCCTCACTCAAATCCCCTTTTTATACCCCCCATCGGGCATACAAGTTTTCCAGGCAGCCTCAATGCTTACCCTTCCCAACATGGTGTTGGCCATTCCAGTATGGTATCTTTACCCACCCACAATTTTTCCCCAACCATCCCTCCCTCCCCAAACAGAGTGAATCCTGATGCACATTCCAATACTAACTCCAAATGCACCACCTTCACCCCCACTTGCCAGCACCCCCACCACAGCTGGGGGAAGATGGAAGAAGAAGGATCCCACTGCTCCACTTCCTCCCTGAGTTTAATCTCCTTGCGCACTATGCGAGAGAGAAGGACACCCTACAAATATATGTCCCTCTCTCCCCAAGTCACACAATTCAATCCAACTCCCTAGAGAAACCACCTTTCTCATCGCTTCCCCAAGAACCCCTAGTACCACCCCTGTGTCCCCTACTATAGGAAGCAAAGGGCTGCAAACCAAATTTGCATGTTCCATTTGTTCAAAGTATGGCCACTATACTCATCATTTCCCTGAGCTACCTCAGTTTCGATAGACACTAATGACAGTAAGCCAGAGATTTCAACAAGATTCGTCTCCACCCACGTCATCGAGTACTTGTGTCACTGACATCCATTATGTCACGACCTCATTCAAAGAATGGATGAGGTGCCCTTACTCTCTTTGTGAATCACTTGATCATTTCACATACCAGTTTCCCATGATCATTGAATACAGGCGTCGTCAAATGACACTTATTCAGAATCCTCCAAACCCCTCACTTCCTGCAATACAAGTGATTCCCCCTACTCCCTATCCAGATAATTTTCACATCACCTCCCCTGAACCTGAGGCACTTCTTACCTGAGGGTTGTTCCTGGATAGACTGTCTGAGGATTTGTCCCCAAATCCCCCCAATTCTCTGGTTCATTTCCCTCAGGAAATTTTACCCCCAACCATAGTCTACAACCCATAGTATCTAGATATTTGGTTTATGTCAAGCACGCCATCACACCATAGTTGTGATACCCCCTCTATATCTTCACCCCTTGAAGATAATCACATGGTGGCAGTCACCAATGTTCCTTCCCCGGATCCCCTATATTCTCACATTTTCCACTGCGATGAAGATATCGTCAAAGAACTATCTACCCCCGATTGTCCATGGAATGCGATCCATCACAAAGCGATTTTTCTCTCACAGGAAGCCTTCAAACCTCTTATCCAAGGCTCCATATGTGCAATCAAAATAAAGGATTTCATCCCGTCTGGGCATATAGACTTGGTCAACAACCCTATCCCTGCCCCCGATGCTTTTGAATATGGAAACATGGCCAACATTTATCCCATCGTAAAAATTGACATTTCTATCAAACCAAGAATCATAGAAGAAATAACCATCAACGCCGCATGCTCCCCTGAGGAACTCACAACTTACAAACCTCTCTTTTAGGAATACCGAGACGTTTTTTCCTGTTCATACACAGAGATGCCCAGCCTTAATCCTTCTATTGTCAAACATCGAATTGACACATGGCTTGATATCACTCGTGTATTCCAAAAGCAATGCCCACTGCACCCATCCAAAGCAATGGCTATCAAAGCCGAAATTGACAAGCTACATGATGTTGGGTTCATATACTCCATCGCATACACGTCACGGGTCTCCAACCCCGTCCCTGTTAACAAAAAACAGGGCACCATTCACGTTTGCACCGAATTTCATGATCTCAAACACGCTTGTCCCAAAGACAACTTCCCTACACCTTTCATCGACCAAATTATCGATGACTGTGTCTTCCATGAGGCCTTATCCTTCATGGACGAGTTCTATGGATACAATCAAACATAGATCCACCCAGCAAATCAATATAAAATTACATTTACCAACCCATGGGGTACTTTTGTGTATCATGTCATGCCTTTTAGACTCAATAATGTTGATGTGACATTCCAATGGGCCATGACTTATGTTTTCCATGATCTCTCTTGCATCATCCTCGCTTACTTGGATGACCTCACTGCTCTATCCAAGAAACGAACTCAACATCTAGATGACTTATGAGTTGTCTTGCAATGGTGTTGGCAGTACAATATCCTCTTGAACCCCCTCAAGTGTGTACTCTGCATCACCATTGGATGCCTCCTTGGGTTCGTTGTTTCCCAACATGGCATCATAATGGACCCCCTCAAGGTCCAATCCATCACATAAATTCCACCACCTCGGAATTTGTGCCAATTGCAGAGCCTACAAGGCAAAGCCAACTTTTTGCGACGCTTTGTCCCAGATTATGCCACTCACATGCATGGTTTCCTTCATTTATTGCATCATGATATCCCATTTCGATGGGACAAACATACCCAAACCTCTTTTGATGATTTAAAAGCGACACTCTCCAAAGCTCCTTTTATTAGTCCATCTGACTATGATCACGATTATATCCTCTACTTGTCATCCTCAGCCATATCAGTAGCAGGAGTTCTCGTCCAACTAGGGGATGATGGCCACGAGCATGTTATTTACTACATTAGTAAAAACCTTTCATGACCACCCCTGAAATACAATCATGAAGAGAAGCTTTCCCTCGCAGTTGTCCTCGCAGTCCAAAAACTGCATCATTATATCTTGCTTCACACTAGCAAAGTCATGGAAGATTCCAACCCCATGCAGTACTTGCTTAGTCAACAAAAAAATAATGGCAAGTTTTCCCAATGGATCTTCATCCTTCACGAGTATGACCTAGATTTTTCAACTCCCAAAAGAAAGAAAGTGCTTGTCCTCGCCGAACGCATCACGACGTTTCCCTCATACGCTGCCAGTTCGCCTGTCAATACGGATTTTCTTGACTAACACCTCTTCTACATCCCCTTGGATGACCCCTGGTACAACGAACTCCTCGTCTACCTACAAACACAAAAGTTTGGAACCCACCTCTCTCAAGATGATCATCAGTGCATTCACCATCAGGCCCCTCGCTACCTCCTCATTGGTGAAATTCTATATCTACATGGGGTCGACACCATACTTCGTCGATGTTTGACCATCGAATAAGTAGACATAGTCTTGAATGATTTCCATAGTGGCATCTGCGGTGGCCACCTCTCAGGAATGTCCACCGCCCAGAAAATCATTCAAGCAGACTACTTCTGGCCCACATTGTTTCATGACTGCATCCACACTGTGAAACAATGTGACAAATGCCATCTTTATGGTAACAAAGCACAAGCGCCACCCACTCTTCTACATCCAGTCATCATTTTCAGCCCCTTTTCCAAATGGGGCATTGACTTCATGACTTGTAACCCTCCATATAGCAATGAACACAAGTACATTATCATGGCAGTCGATTACTTTACCAAATGGGTCGAAGCCATGCCTACCTTTAACAACACCGCTGACACTGCAATGCATTTTTTCTTTAATCACGTTATCTCCCGCTTTGGATTCCCACTACAGTTAGTCTCCAATCATGGGAAACACTTTGATAATGAGATCTTCGTCAAACTCTCCTCAAAGTTAGGATTCTCCCACGATTTCGCCTCCCCATACTACCTTCAATCCAATGGACCGGTAGAGGTGGTCAACAAGGTCCTCAAAACCATGTTACAACACACAGTTAACAAACATAATACCAATTGGCATCATATGTTGTTTTCAGCACTATGGGATTATCACACGACAGTTAAAAATGCCACTGTTTTTACACCGTTTCATCTTGTCCATGGGGTCGAAGCAACTCTCCCCATCGAGTGAGAAATTCCCACATTGTGCACCACTATCTAGCTATTACCCAACACTTATACCATGGAGAAACACTTGTTCAACTTAGATTCATTGGATGAAGACCGTCGGTCTTCTTTACAGAACTATGAGACATCTAAAAAACATTCGAAGGCCACCTTTGACCACCATGTCAACCTTCGCTCATTTAATGAAGGAGACCTCATCCTTGCCTACGATATCGCTCACGATACTCTCGGCCATGGAAAATTCGAGTCATTATGGCATGGACCCTACATCGTCCAAAACTACCTCACTAAAGGCACATACATCCTAGCCTCTCTAGAAGGACATCATCTCAAAGAACCCGTCAACGGGTTTTACTTAAAGAAATTTTATGCCTAAGTATAGTCACTCTGCACTAGGATTTTTCTTTTTTTTGTACACATTTGTAGAGTTTTTAGTCTTCTTTTTTCCTCCATGCCTTATGTCTGATCTATCATTTGTGTTATTCACATATGTCTCCTCTATCAACTTACCACATAAGTTACGCTGATGAAGCTAGGCGATGGACACAGAATCTCGCTTCAGCCACTTGGGCCCTCTATACCCCCTCACATGAACTACTCCACTCCAACAACATCTATTTGGGCTCAACAACCAACAACCAAGAATAATACCCAGTCATTATTGGCCTCCTTACTGAGGCCAGTCACCGCCATATTTTCCACCTTAGCATCTTATTAGATTCCCATCTTGTCATCCTACAACTCCACAATGTGTACCGTGTCTGTGATCCTTGCCTCTTCCGAAAATACCTGCAAGTTAGACTCTTATCCCGACATTTTGATTCAATAAAATTTACACATATTCCATGACAATTCAATCAAATGGCAGATAATATGGCTAACCTAGTGTTAGATTGGAATTTATTACATCAAGACACCATTACACATACATAAATCATCAAAAGTTTGTCACATCATATAGATTAGACATCATAAAAAAAATAAAAAAACATCATCACATGTGAACATCACAGAGATCATAAACATG
>JZKD02S2380023.1:160687-180773 GCA_000966675.3 Picea glauca | reverse complement strand
TATATATATATATAACGATCACTGTATCATCAATGTTTACAAAAAATGGTACAAAATGTACATCGCCAAGTGAGCCCCCTCATCCCTATAGGTATAAAATAGGTGTCACACTACCCTATACAAAATGGGCTCGCAGGCCTCTATAAATACAAAAAATATACATCAAGCACTCATGGTGCCTCTAGAGCACCACCACCAGGTCCTTTATCTAGAGGAGGTTCCCCACCAGTTGGGGGTGCTCAAGGTCCTGGGGGCACTCACCCAATCATAGATGCCCCCTCTACAACTCCTTTGTGGATAAAGGTCCACAAATCTTCCAGAAGTCCCACACAGTGCTCCAAAAATTTCTCATCCTGGACCTAATTCCACATGCCCTCGAGCACTCCCTGTAGCACCACCTCCAACCGGCGGCAGAGATCCTCATGCACCCTACTGGCCTCTCCCTGAGGCGCATTCGACATCCCTGCACCGAGGTCGTCAAATTTGCGTCTCCTACTAGCTCTTGCTTCATCGACTGGCCTCACACCAGCCTCATCCCGTCGGTGTCTCTATCCCACCCGTGACTCTCCTACGGTGGTCTCATGAGCCCTTGGTGATGCAATGCTCTAAAAAAATCCACCTCTCACCCTCACGGCCCCACATCTTCACACACAACAAACAAACGATAGCATCAACATCCGTCCATACATAAAACATATGTTTTACTATCAAAATCACTAACCATAAAATAAATCAACATACCTCTATGGTCTGAATCCTCTCTAGGAGGTAAAACCATATATGGGTCATGGCAGTAGTCCATCCCACCATATGGGTATCATAGTATAATCTGTGGCATCTGGCGCCACACACACGCAATATCGGCCGTAAATAATGGCCACCCTCACCACCTCCATGCCGTACCAAAATGGATGCCCACCACATTAGTCAGGGATCTCATGCATCAATCGCCAACAAAAACACTCTAGGGCACAACATGGGCACCCTCTCTAAGAACCATGCCACAAAGATCGACCCAAAGGAAAAATCCTCTGAGTCAGCAGTCCGACACTAGTTGAGCTTCCCCATCATCTTGGTGCGCAAAATCAAGTCCCAGGAAAACTTCTCTCCACCCGATGCTCTTTGCATGATCCTCAGTTGACCACCATTGATCTATTGAGTTGCTAAGGATCTGTATATCCTCATGATCATCATTGTGCTGCAACGATGAACGAGTGCATCCATCACCCCAGTCTGCACGACCGAACCTGACATAAAATCCTCGCCTGAACAACACGTTCATGCCAAGTCTACCAAGTGTGCATCCCCTGGCAACTTGGGCTCAGCAGATAGGGCCCTCCCCCAAAAAGGGAGCCCGGTCAAGAAATAAACATCCTCCATCGCAAAGAGTGTTAGTTACTCTCCCTGCACAATAAAGCACTGCAACTCAGTGCTCCACATAGATATAAAAAACTGTAGCAAGTACTCCTATGCCCGTAGCAGTGGGAAGTCGAAGAACTTTAGCAACCCACAGGTTGCTAAAGGTCCCTGAACACCTAGATCATCCCTCACTGCCTCCCCGAGGCGCACCAAGTCCCTCTCCCTCCAGTGGACTGGCATCCTGAACTGATCACTTGCATTCACACAAACAACACTTGATCAACCATCACAATTCATAAAACGAAAAACTTAAAAAAATCCAAGTTTTTTCAAAACCCCCCAGCTTTGCCTGATGTGTGTGGTTGTCACCCTCCATAGGCGTGCACATATGTGTGCATGTTCTTCACAAAGTTGTGCATCAATGCAAATTTTTCAGAGAAATAGATACACATCTATCACACCCACATACACACATTGATGTGCACCTATTCGTTACATAGTTGCACGCTAGTGCGTAGTTGTCAGAGAAACAGATACGTACAGTGTGTAGTTGTACTTAAAACATGCACGCATCCAATGCACACTTATTTTCCTCACTCACATGCCCCCATGAGTGGTTTTCCTCTTTACAGTCATGCACCCTAGCATGGTTAACCTTTGATCGCCCATGCACTAGGGGCCCACCCTCATAAAATCCCACCGTACGGCCATCCGTATGACCCTACCCAGAAAAGAAACCCTAACTACTATGCAGGAGGATGAGACCACTAACCTGGCTCTCACAAATCCTATATCGGTTGGATTGAACTCCTGGAATCTCCAAATCTCCTCTTAAAACCTCTTGTCAACTCACTATGGAAGCAGGTACAAATGAGGTGGCAATGTGGGCCCTACAGCTATATGTAGTCCCTTTTTCCAAACTTCCATGCTCAATTACAGGAGGTGGTCAGAGCATCTGCTTCCCGATCCTTCTTTAGCCACAGGATCACGATCCCACCACCTACACAGTCACATTCCCTGGGTCACCATCCATCCTCAGGCCCGGGAGAGCATTTTTCTCACATCATGCCCATGTATGCATGCTCATGTTCAAAATTATTGAATAATTGTTATATGTTATTTATCTTCAGATATTATTCACGTCGGGTATTTAGTTTTCATGTTTGTAGGTACTTGGTCATCACACCCCAGCACAACCCCTTCAGGTAAATGCTCGACACTGGCATGTAGTCATTGCCTATGAATACCAATTGCATCTCCCAGTCACACCCTCCGACATTTTCTTGTAGGATCCTCACATTCGGCTCTGTAGTACTATCACCTCCGCTGCATTTCAAGTATTGTTACTCGGTAGAACTCTCCCCTACATGAGTTGTCCCATTCATAGTCCCCTTTGGCACTTTGACACTCATGTTGCTTTCACTCCCTAGGGATGGGAGTCCCGATAGTCTTACGCATGTTTGAGAATCAGCCACATAATCCTTCTCCTCATTTTTCTAACTTTCCCAATGGACTCCCAGGATATCTCCTCATGGTTATTATTTGATTACACCTCTAAAATATCATTAACCCTCCATTTCATCCACAGTCAATTTTCCCATCTACATATTTCCCTCCATTCATTTACCTCATACATAAACCCACCTATGGGCCCCCCACCCTCAACCAGTTCTCCACACAACTTGCGCCCTCACAAGCCATGCCATATTACACTGGGGCACTCATTTCTGTATCTGCACACTTATCCCAAATTATTCTTTATTCATTTGGTAATTGTACAAAGCCTTTGCTTCCAGCATTTTCATAAATTTTTGTTGTCGCCTTTAGTGACCTTCTTTTTCAGCAAAGAAACCCCTATCTCCCTTGGTTGGGGAATTCAATGCCTTCTAATCTTGTTAACATCATCCATAAACCCTAAGTATCCCATAGTCCATGTACCTATGATATCTGAGTTGTCCACTTTGTCATGCCTCTGGCACAATTTAACCCACGTCTAGTCATCCCCCTGATGCTAGATTCAGTTTCATGGTTGTTGCCACTCATACTTCACATATATCCCCAACCAAGGGAAGTCTTGAGTCTCACGACATCTTGACTTCATCCATGTACCTCATCAGTTCCTAATCTCATCCAGTGGATTTCATGAAGCCCTTTGCTTCTTGGACTCATCTCTCCTTTTCTCAGGACATTAACATAGTTCCCAAAAGGGAGATAGTATCTTGAATTTCATTTCATTTACAATGAGGCATCTCGGATGACACCCAGAGAACCATCATTGATCTCTGCTGTCGTTGACCCCCATAACATTCTACATCAACACAATTGCATGTTACGGTGGGTCTTACTTTTGCGACTATTGCAGTTTTTTTATACTAGTCGAAGACCTATGAAATTTGTTGGGCTATCACTACCTACAAGTCATCGACACTTCTTATAGGTGTCATCACTTCTTTTCAGAGTATGTTCACCATCAAAATTGTCATTTTCCATTATCAAACCTCCCTAGAAGGTGCTGCAACTATCTACATCAACATACAGCCTCAGTTACTAACTTACACATTTGAGTTACATGACACGAGCATGGGACATGCCCGCCTCATTTGTATATAGTTTTTATTTTTCCACACCTAGAGAAAGGTTCAGACCCACAATTTCCCCTCTCCTTCCAATGGAGTGCTCTTACAGTTCCTATCAACACTCTTTCTTACAATGGTACTCTCACTAGAAGAAACATTGATGTATTTCGGTTATACGTATGCTTCTAACCTCATACATCATGGGGCATCTGTTATCACTGAAATTTCATCTGCAAATGGTTACAAGAATCCCTCATCTCCAAATGCCTATTAGTTCACCCACAGCTTCAAAAAGGCATTTCAAAAAGGCACAACCTATACAACTGGTTAAAAAATTAACATGTGTAGAAGAACTATAGGAAGCGCATGCACATGCGCAGGTCAGAAACGTTAGAAAAGTGCACATGCGCTCTAGGCATGACTGTGTATGATAAAAGTTGCACACTCCTGAGAACAACTCATTTATGGTTCTTTTTGGCCCCTCACCCACTTTTGTTTCATCTCCCAAGTCGATTTGACCCTCAAATCCGAGCTGAATCTAAGGGGGGTGTTGGTCAAAGACCTAAGGGTGCCCTAAAGGGCCCCTTGTTCACACTAAAGACCAGTTGGATAATGCCTCAAATATTTTCTATAAAAAGAGGCCATGGGTGCACTATGAATTCAAGAATCTCATTGTATTTCTATGATGCCTCTATTCTCCTACAAGAAACCTCTTTCCTTCTTGGAACATACTAGCATCATTTCATTAAGTTATTCACCTCACCTCTTGAGGGAATAAGCTTGGATTTCTTCACCATTTCCTTTCTAGTTTTCCATTTGTAAGAAGATCTCTCACATAGGGGACTCAATATTCCTCCCTTGGAGGAAGAGGGGACCCATAAGTCCCCATTTTTCCTTGGTTTTTTCCCACTAATACAATCTATCCATTGGTGGCATAAATATTGGTCAATTGTTTGATTAATTTTGGTTCTAATTTTCTTATGCATTGTAGTTTTGTTTCTTTAGTTATTATTATGTTTGTTTATTTCAATTGATTGAGTCATTGGACTCATACACTAACTTCTATCTTCTTCATCTGACCCAACTGGCCTTGTAAGCGTCCATCTTTTGCTCATTCAAGTGGCGAAAAGGATACAACACCTATGATCAAAACACCTTAAAACGCGAGTTGGCCGAGTGGTTCCTCTCTGGTAGGAAGTCAGAGCATAACCACAGCAACAAAGTTGAACAATATCCCCATTAGAGTGGTGGCCGATGGAATGAGTAAAGGTGACGTGCATTAAATGCACGTCGCCTCCACCCTCTAGTCATTTAATTCATCAGTAGACACCAACCAATAATCCATTAACTCAATTAATTAAACCATATATCGAAACCATCAACCATTAAAACCAATAGTGTGATCCATATCAACTTATTCCATAACATAATCACCATGCATATCAACTATATAACTCAAAAAAATCGCATAGCTATTAACTTAGTAGCTAGGATAACAACAATCCATTAAAAATCGATGCATGTAGTATAGTATATAGCATGGTTTAGTTTCTTCCCTTTGCTTTTATATTTCCTTTTTCCTTTTCCCAATTGCTTATATGTTATTGCTAACATGTTTATTGTGTAAGTCTCCTAGTAATAGATCCCAATAACATATAGCAGTGATAACAAGGATAACATAGGCCATTGTAAAATAAAACTTGAGCCTAGAGCAGCATAAAAACACATAACATGCCTTCTCAATCGCCAATAAACCAAGATTATATTTCCATGTAAGTAGTGTCAAATATTAGCACAACATCAAATAAGCACCAAACCTGATGTCCAATCTATAAGGGGTCCCCACCTACTAGTATTATTTAGCTTTTATAATAATAGGCTTTAGAAACACTTTGCAGGCAAAACTTCATTGTGATTTTAATCATCAACAAACTAGCGACTCCACAAGGAAATTTGTTTTCAACAGATTTAGAACTCAAAACTCATGGTTTCCCGAACCAAGAATAGCAGGTCAAGAAGATATAACCAGGAAGATTACACAAGAGGGGGAAGTGAGCGGATTTAATTGAAAGATGACCGGGAATTTGGGAATAATTCATGAAAAGTGTTAAGTATGAGAGGTTTTTACCACTATATGCATAATCATTCAATCGAAATCTGCTCTTAACTTTAAAGAGAAAATCTGTTAGTCTTTCTCTTGAAATCTCAATGGATTAAGAAATGGCAAGAAGAAGCGGGAGATAACCAATTCTTTACAAGACAATAGTGGAAATATATAACAATTTCAAGGGTCCTTCAGGGGACACATCATAACAATTGTGTAAGATTTATTGTTATCGATTAACAATGCTTTGTAGGAGTGTCGCTATGGCATAATTGATCCAACATCCTATCTTGACCAAACTAACTAAAAGATGATAGGAAATAAAATCATGACAAAAGTAAAAAAGCAGGAATTAAAACAACAGTAATAAAAGACAGAAATGAAAAAGCAACAAGAACAATTTTAACCCAGAAAGAAAAAGTCAAACTATTGTAAAGCAGAAAAGAAAATCACAAAAAATGAAAGAAAAGCTAAGCTACTAGTATACAGAAAATCCAGACAGCATTAGAACCTTTCACATTGGTCCCTTGCAATATTTCAAGCAAGGACTGTTAGTGTTGTAGGAAAACCATTGCTTCTGTAAATCCATTAGAATGTAAGAGTTAGTGTCTAAGACAAAATTAGTTTTGAAGGAACCTAGAAACAACACTTGGAACTCTGATATAATTATCATCCCTTTGATGCACACAACTAGATCATCAAGATAGAGATGGATACTGACCAATTCATCAAAGTTGTGCATAGAGGTCTTTTAAAAGTAGTATTTTCATAAAGTAAGCCAGAAAGTAGGCATTTGTGAGACACAGTACCGCATTTTGTGATAAGAGTCATTTTGTGAGCACATGTCCCTTGTACCTTGATTTCCTTGCAACTCAAAAAACTGTCAAGTAAGGGCCTTAATTGTGACTCTATAACCTACTGCAGAACCATTTCCATACTTAGAGGAGGAAAAGGATTTCTCATAATATCTTGCCTACAAGTTTGAAAATTAATGTAAGTTCTAATATTATTAGTGGTCTTCGAAATAGGTACCCAATTTGAAACCCATCCAGGGTGGACCGAAACAATAATACCAACCCTTAAGAAATTTCCCAATTCCCTTTGAAAGGTTTCTTTAAGTGCAGGGTTAACATACCTTTGTTTCTGCATAACTGGTTTTATGCTTTTCTTGATGGAAATAACATTCTATAGGAGACTATGATCAAACCACAAAGATCCTTATAAGGCCAAGAAGAAACTTTTTGAAATCCACCAAGTAGCTTGGAAAACTTCATTTCTTCCTTCTCAGAACATTGGTTACTTATGTTAACGGTCCTTGAATATTTGAGTACCCCAATGTTCAAGGGGATGGTTTCACCCACCTTCATTTGTAACTCCTCTTCTTTCTATTTTTCTTTATTGCCTACATCACTCGATGAAAATGAACTCTTAAGAGGATTCAAGCCCCTAGGGACCTTATTGTTTTCTATGGATACAATCTCCTCAGGCTTAAGAGGTTCATCTCGAATGAAAGAACAATTGTTCTCGTCATTAGGGAGGGCCTTCCAAGATCCTACATTGTCACAGATATATGGATGATATAGAGATTTAAAAGAAAAATCAGGCATGTGAGGCAAACTTTGTTGATTAGGATAAGCTGCAAAGACAACTAACTGACCAACCATTGAATTCAACTCCCTCTTAACATGAGTGATGTTGAAAGATAGAAGGTTTGAGATAAGTGCCCAAATAGTTTGGGAGTATCATTCCATCATCTTGTTTCTAGGAGAGCACATTTTATGTATCAAGTTCATAACAAGCTTAGAATCTCCAAAAACTGAAAGGTGACCACAACCAAGATTAAGGGCATTTTCAATGCCTAATAATAAATATTTGAACTTAGTGACATTGTTTGTACAAGAAAACTCTAACCTGTAAGACAGATTATAAATTTTTCCTGCAGGGGAAACCAAGATAATTTCAACCCCATTACCTTGATTAGAGCATGAACCATTAAAATGCATATGCCACATATCATCATCTAAATCGATTTTTTCCAAAGGAATATTATCCTCTTTAGAAAAGATGGAATACACTCCTAGGTCCTCTTCGATATAGTTTACACTATATTGCGGAACACTCTCTATGTAGGGTGAAATTATTCCCTCTCTAAGGACTATAATGTTCTTACCATTCCGAGGAATGAATAAATGTGTCTCGTTGAGTGAGAGGCATCAACTTGTTAAGGCTTTCCAATATCTTTTCAAGATAATTGAGTAATTGCTTACAAGCATATCAATTACCTTAATGTTGAGGGTTGTCCTTATCTCAGGATGAGTTCATAAAACCAAGGTCACATCATTGATCTTGCCTATGGTTGTTTGTTGTAGACTATTATAGGAGAGCATGCTTTTGGAGTTTTCATTTGTACAAGACAAGCCTAGCTCTTCCATAATAATCTTCGACATCACACTTGGGCCCAAATCACCATCAATGAGGCAACACTGGGAAATATTATCGATAATATTTACAGAAATATAAAAAGGGGTATTTTTTATAGCGTATATAAAGTTGTATATACCTACTTTATTTACAAAAGAATCCTCTTCGTTTACCTCTACAGAAATATTGTCTACGACGGAAGATTTCCCTTCCATGAATTGTTTCAGATGCATCTGTTGTTTAGGGATGACAACCATGTCTAGAAGGGTTGCATATTCTTTGATGTTGGCCAACTAATTCAAGATATTGTATTTGGAAGATGGGAGAGGAGGAATGATTACTTTACTCTCAAGAACCTTAGGAACCTGGAGAGTAGCAGTGGTTGAGGATGAGCTCGAGGTAGAAGAACTGTTGGTAGGATCAAAGTTTCCCTTGGGAGAGTAGTCTTTGTTCCTAGTGTTGATGACCATGGCATCTTTCGGCCCTACAAAATATAGGAAAACGATAGTATCTTCTGGTATTTTACCAAAGATATTATCTCTGGCACTCTTATTTACCTCACATGTGGTTTCTTTGTGGTGTTCCTTGCAAATGTTACACCAACTTCGAGGCAGGATAGCTTTAGGCTGAAAATTGTTTTCAACCGAATTTCTAAAGGGGGTTGTAGAAGAGGATGAATCTCTAGGGGTGAGAGGAGAAACAATTCCTTTCTGCTCATACGCTATCATATGGTTGTTCATATATTTCACTTTCTATAAAAGGGCAGACATGTTTGTCTATCTAACCGATTCTCCCTGGGGAAGGCCAATTCTTTCAAGTTGTTCTTCATACTCTTAACAAGCATGTAGAGAAGAACCAAGATTATCAATGTATTTTTCCTCAAGCCTACGAAGGTAGAGGGAACGCAATACATTGTAGTAATGCATGATAGCGACTTGGTTCTGAGGTCGGATGAGTTCGGGTATTTGATTGTATAACTTGGTGAAACGAAATTTGAAGGACTTGATGGTCTCACCATCCTTATAGGTAACGTTATTATACTCTCATAACTTCTCGGATGGACTTTTAGATTTCCCATAAGTGGATCAGAACCAATAGATTAAATCCTCCCAAGTAGACAAAATCTTAGGATGAAGGTCAAATAAGTAGGTTGTAGCCTTTCCTTCCAAGGAATTTATGAATAAGCATATGCAAGTATCATTGTCATTATCCCCTATGTTATGACAAGCATTAGAAAATGCCACTAGGTGTTCGTTTGTAGTGACAATGTTATTTCCTGAAAACCTAGGAAGATGCTCTTTAAATTTAGGGAGTGGATGAGTATTAGGTGCTAGGTTAAGAGGAGAGGACACATGCCACTGTGTGGTTGTGGCGTCTTCTTCAAACTAAAAAATCCCATACTTTCTAATGACTTTGGCGAGATTTTTGGTAGATTGGACAGGGATATGGTGGCTATATAAGCTACCAATCACTGATGATGATCAATACTGAGAATATGTAGCACCTCCAGTGCCACCAGAGCCACCACTAGATGCCATCTTGTGGATGATAGATGAGGGAAATAAAGACAAACTGGATGAATCAAATAAAGTTATCCTTAGAGCACTTTGTTGGGAAGATAACACAATTCTTCTTCCTATTTTAGCAATATGATTGATTTCAAGTGACAAGCCTCTTCTTCTTCTAGAAGCACGAGAATCTAAGGACATGAAAGAACGCAAAAACTAAAGAAACAAAAGGTTACTGTTGATTTCTAGGCTGTCTACGTCTAGCTTCCAATCGTTCTTGAGAACTAATATCTCGTTCAAATGTTGCCCAAGAATGGTTAAGCTCAGCACAGGTATTGGCAGTGTTTAAGATGGTATTAAATAGATTCAAATAAATGATGGTATGATCTTGAAGACCGAGATCAATATTGGGATGCCTTGCAATAGGAACAATCATTAAGAATAAAACATTAAAAGAATCAATATCAAAAAAAGAAATATGTATCAATGAAAATCGAGTATAAAAATCAACCAGAGAGATATCGAAGATCTCCCCAGTATGGTCGCCAAATAAATGTTTAGGAAAATATATGAAATGATCTTACTCAATCATTTTTAGATTCTCCTTGGCTAAAGAAAAATAGACGGGAATATCACCCTATGTTTATAGCCAACAAAAGTAACATCTTAACTCACAAGTATTAATTACAAGTTTTTAGGCTAGTCTTTTAACAATAGAAAAGCTTGTTGTAAATTTACTTTTTATGTAATTTTATGAATGTAACAATTGTTGAAAATAATGTAAAGACAGAAGTAAAGACACCAAGATGATAATCAAGACAGATGAGACATAAATAAATCCTTTATTTCATTCCAATTCACTAAAGAGTCATTTTCTTTACAAAATCTCATACAGAAATTTTGGACCAAAGTCAAACTTAGACACCCCCGATGGAACATACAAAAGGACCTCTGACAGAAAACCAAAATTGAACTCTAAAATCTGGATCATCTTGCCACAGATTTCTATCCACTCGACTCTGCACAATAGCCTTTGTCAATCATGAAAACTAATTCACAAACAGACAAGTCTACACAAAATATCAAAGATAGATCAACACCTCTGAAAAACAAGTGCCTGAATGATGTAATTCAACCCTGAATATTGTTGTCTACAATAAGACCCTGCTATCATAAAAGAGAATTAGGCTTGTGATGAATAAATGAATGAATTAAAGCTAAACTATATCAACATAAACTCAAAGAGAAAACCTTAGTATGCTTCTGCTTCTATCCTCTTCCTATTCCTCCCTTTCCTTTTTCCTTTAAACAAATTAGAGTTGGTTGAAGTAGTTGAACCAAGTCATTAGTTAAGTTAATTAAAAGACTCAACCAACTTTTACTTAGGGGGTAATGTAATAATCATAATAAGGGTTATAATAAATAATAACTAGTAGGTGGGACCCCTTGTGACTCCCTTTAGCTCTTCACAATCATAACATAACTAGTTAGTTAAGAAAAACACACCTCCTTGTGACTCCCATCATCATATCAACATTTGACAATTTAGCTCATGATATTTGAAACCATTTTCAAAAAACAATATTACTCATATATCCCAAAATAAAATTGTGTTGTCCAAAAAATTCTAAAGTCAATTGTTATCAACAATATAAAAAATAAAAACTCAAAAACCGTATTTCCCACTCTGGGATGCAATCTTTCCTTGATTGCTTCTGTCACCTTTCGATTTTTTTGAATTTTCCTTTGGCTGCATTGAGCCTTTAGGCCTAATCTCACTGATCACGTGGGAATAATCGTCCCTCAAATGCATCTGGGAAGACACAAATTTGTCAGAGCCATTGGAGGGGGAGGAAGGGGAAGTAGTGGATTTTCCTTTATCAAGGGAATGGTGGGCCTCAGTTTTCAACCTTTTTCTAGTATGAGAGGACGACACTAGTGAGCAAGGGGAAACTTGGACAATGGGGTTAATAGGCGGAGTAGCAGGCAGGAATAAATTAGGCTAGCCACGATGTTGGGAGACTATCGGGTGTACAATCTCTTGCCATACATCATTTTCCAGAACCTTGGGTTGTAATGAGACATGAGGAGGCACAGGGATACCAGGGGCTTGCGGAACTTGGAAAGGAGGCCTTTCATGCCTACGTTGGACCACTCCTTACCCAATGCAATTGAAAAATATGGCCTGAAAGAACTGGCCAAGCTCTTGTGAGCCAACATCAAAATGTATGGAGAACCTTGGCCTTCTTGGGCCTCTATTCCAGTTACCTCTCCCTTGGTTTTCTTGGCCATGGATACCTCGACTGAAAAAACTCATTCCTGCATGCATGATTGATTATAAAATAGTCTTTTAAATAACCATACATGACAACTCTTAAAAATATGAAATAGATTTGGCTCAACAATGTATCAGACTCATGCAATCTAATCCATACAATTGTTTTAACTATTTATCAATGAGCAGGGGGTGAATAAAGGGTCCTGGGATATGTGAGGGGTTTGTATTGAATGAAACATGATATGATGAGGGGGAAAAAATACGGTTACTTCTCAAAGAAAACAACAATCAACTACAAATCAAAGAAAACATCACTATAATTCAACCAAGACACTGCTACTATCAACTGCTTCTACACATAATTTTTCTTGACTGTAATCAATTTTAGAACAGGGAGTGAAAAATGAATGTGGGAAGGCGATGGGGTTGTAATTAGTGAAAAGAAAATTAATTTTGGGGAATGAGAGCGGGTATTGTTCATAAAATTAATTAAGTAATCCATATAACCATTCTAAAAAAGGAAATACACCAACCAAATGACCATTGTGATCCAATAACAACTATGTGTATTAACTAGTTCATTGTTCATAACCAAATATTTACATGGTATAAACAATCAAAACAATATGCATTCCACAAAAATATGTAGGGGAGCTCTGTTTTTTCCCATTTATCCATAACCAATTTCCAAATAAATATACAATCAATTATTTTCACCTTTCTCATCAAATCTAGGCAAAAAAATCATGCTCGATTCTGTCTTTACATTTGTTTAATAATTAAACTGCAATGTGGCCATACTGTCGCAGCACTCATGCCTGTCACTGTTTTAGAATGCATGACATTCATTTAACATACCCAATGGAAATTCAACACAAGGATACATATTCATCTTGCAAGATCTTGGCTTGTCATTTAAACACCCAGATAACCAATCACCATTTCAACTCACTTATGTTGGGAAATATACAACCATTTGACAAAACACAATTTCATTCCTGTGACTGTACAGGTCCATTTTTTCTTTGACTCTAAACATTTAAAATGTTGGGCTATTCATCCAACACAACGTGGCAGCAACAATATACTTTACTTCATAATACAAATAATCGAATTGCAACAAGCTATCTCTGAGTGCACAACCCAAAATATCCATATCATACATAGTGGGCAGCCATACCTCAAACACCACAATGAAACATTCCCATTTTCCAATTATAAACACACAGTCACAGTATCATTAACTCAACCCATTGTGCCGATCTATCAATATAATACAATATATCTCAAATTAATCAAACTACAATCAAAACCATGTTGTGTAAAACTCGGGCTCATCCTTGATGACGCAACCAAATAACCATAACGCATATAGTGGATGGAATTTCCATAGTCATCCCAGTTGAAAAAACCATTCATTCGTGGTGTAGGAACACCACACATACAAATTCATTACACGCAAACATCAATAAACAATTGTAACTAATGTCGAGTTTAACATCCCAATAATATTCAATGCAAAAGACATTGATTGTGTATCAACCCCAATCTTCAATCAACCAATTCAATGTTGAGCCTATTACTTGGACTGTCGTAATAATCAACAACCTGACTTGACTTGTTGTGGAAACCACACATACCCATGCATTGACATGAAGTGACGTTGTGACTTACTCAATTAAAAACAATACTGGGTTATCAAAACACAAGGAGATCGACTGTGTATTTGATCTGTTCAATTAGCTATGTACGGTTTATCCATTGTAATAACACGGGAAGTGACTAGATACCAAAACCAACACGATTGTCACATGATCAACTGGGTGAGCCTATAATCAATTATGTCGACAATACATATCAATCAAAAGTAACCAATAGTAAACCTGATAGGCCACGAGAGTCTTCTCTATCAACCCTCAGACTTGAGGAGTTAAGGGTTTGCTCTGTGGCCAACACAGGGAGACTAGAGCCAACTCTTCTCTATCATGAAAACCTCTAATACCAATGGTGTATACATAGAGAACACCACAATTTACTTCATGGACAGGGTCACGAAACCTATGATAGGAGATGTTATAACCAGAGGAGCAAGGCTCCATTTCATCCTTGTAATGATACTTAGCACACGCAGGGTATAACCCTCGTGGCTCTCCAGTCGACCAACTACAACACTGAGGTGAAAACGGGGCCAAGAATAAGCAACATAACCCAATGCGTGACCATAGTAGCAAACTAACCCAATTCCCAAGTGAACAATGCGCAGTGACACAAGGCACTTCCAACCATCAAACCCCACAAATCCAAAGCCTAGTTATGGTGATACGAAATGTGGGAAGACAACCAACCACTCAAAACCAAACAAAAATCCTCCAACTAAAACCAACAAGGATGACATAGAGCCTCATGGCTGCTAATGTTTAGAACACTGTGACTTCAAAACATTTTTGTAGAGCCGACATTGATCTATTCCAAAGAAAATCACAATTTCACACAGTTGCCACACTTAAGGAAAGAACAAACCATACATTCGAGCCAATATCAATTTCATAAATAGAGCGGAATCATGGATGGAAAAAAAAGGACATACCTGTGATCAAAACACCTTAAAATGCGAGTTGGTCGAGCGGTTCCTCTCTACTAGGAAGTCGGAGCATAACCACAGCAACACAGTTGAACAATAGCATGATTAGGGTGGCGGCCAGTGGAAGGAGTAAAGGTGATGTGCAGTAAATGCATGTCGATGTTGGCCCTTGGTTATGGAAGAAAGTGAATATTAAGGAAGAAAGGAGAAATACGAACTGTGCGGAAGGCACATTGACTGATATTGGGTCGAAGAGGTTAAATAAGCAGAAAAGAAGGAGCGAAGTAAGGGAAAGCTAGTTGTTGAACAAAAAATATTGAGGATGACAAATCAGCAAGGAAAATAGATCGTGGACAACTCAACAAGAGGAATAAGACGTCAACGAGTGCTTTGGAGCACCTCACGGGAAAGGAGGAAAAACAGGTTGGCGAAGCTCTGAAAACGTGAGTCAAGTTGACCTATGGTTTTAAACCTACGGTTTTGGTATCTAGGGTTTTGACACCTAGACGTTTTGTCATTGTAATGTATAAATAAAGGTCTAGAGGACTCAGGATGGTTGGATGGATGGTTTTTTGATTGTTGTTGATTCTGAGTTATCATTGTGGATCAAGAGACTGGGTATTGTTGTGTATAGAAGTATTGTATCAAGGGAGAGTCTATATTGTAAGATCTTTAGTTGGGTGCGAAGATAAACGTTGAAGATGGGTGCACGGGGAGGAGAGAAAGAGAGAGAGATCTGCAAGCTAAGTGCGCAGATAGAACTGTATGTTTTCACCTAATATCAAGAAACACAGTTCTATGGATGTAGCCCTAGGGAGAGGGTGAACCACATATATCTTGTTGTTCTGTGTTATTGATGTTGTGTTATTTTTCTTTCTATTATTATGTTATTGCATCATTGTGTTATATTTGAGACATATCTCGCGTAGTAGGCCTAAAGGAGATAAAGAATAACTATGTCTTTGTGTGTTGTTCCTTTGAATCCACTTGCATTTCCTCTGTTTGTAGACACCTGTGTCCTGCAACCCCCTATCACTACTTCGATTGAGACTACATCTTCTTCACAGATGTTGTCGAAAGGGCCAATAGTTAGGGCTTGTTGGTGCGTTGTTAGCACAGGATGAAGGGTTCTACAGTGGAGAAGAATAAGAGCTATTGAACGAGGAACAGTCAGGATCTTCTTGAGCAGAGGAAGAGAAGACTGAAGAACCTCACAGAGAAGAGTCTGAAACTTCATGAACTGCACTGGCTGTCGAAGTAAGTACTATTACTCCTCATGTTTTTTTAGCAGTGTTAAGTAACCAGAGTAGTCAGAGTTACCATAGCACTCAGAGAACTGTTACCAGCAGTTCAATACATACTCAGTCAAGAAACCTAGGAATATCTATGGAAGATGAAATGAGGCTACCTATCTTTAGAGGAGAAGGATCTAAATATCCTGATCAACATTGGTTCTTATGCGAGGTTGTATGGAGTATTAAGCAAGTCAATGACGAAGTATTTAAGAGAGCTCGGTTTAGTACTACCTTGAAAGACCACGCACTGAGTTGGTACATGAAGTTTGTTAACAAAGTTGCACAACCTAAACCGATGAACGAGATCAAGACTGCATTGAGTGGAGAATTCAAGAAACCCAAGTCGGAGTCACAATGCATCCCAAAACTGAAAGAAATCAAGTAGAAAGTAGCTGAACTTATTTGGGAGTTTGATCAGAGGTTTAAGACCTTAACATGCCGATTGAGTTTTCAGATCCCAGATGAAAATAATAAGGAATGGTTCATTTCTTCCCTCGTGCCACACATCAGAGTTCCTATGATGCAATAGAAGGTTGCTTCGTAGGATGATGCATTGGAGATCACCATGAAACTAGAATCAACCCCTATGGGAGAATACAACCCAGGTATGAGTCAAATTTTGAGTCAACTAACTAGCTTATTTGTGCAGGTCGAAGATATGAAGAAAGAAAAGGGAAAATATAAAAGAGACAATATCTAGTGTATCATATGCAAATCAGAAGGCCAGGATAAGGAGCATTTTACCCTATTCCATGAGTACCTAGCCTCTGGGGATCCGAGCCCTTTGAATTAGGTTACTCTACCCTGGTGCGAGGTATGTAGAAATAGACATCGCCCTAGTGAATGATATTACATGCAAAAATATGTCCAGACACCTACAAACCTTTACTACACATTTTGTAAATCTATGGGGCACGATGAGAAAGACTATAGGGCTTATGACCTCTTGCATGAAATATCAAGAGATACCTATAAGATTCAAGGCGAAGTATAGCAGGAAGGAAATGTTATGTAGTTTAACTCTTTAGGAAGAGGAAACTTTAACCCTTGCAGTGGATTCAGAGGAAGAGGATGAGGTGGAGGCATGGGTTGAGGTCGAGGTCATATCATTTGTTATAACTATGCACAACCAGGTCACTTGGAAAGGGACTGTCAGAACCCTTGTACCACTTGTAGCTACTGCAACTCATTTGAACATTTCATTGAAGATTGCCTTGTGATTTTAGCCAAGCCTTAGGAGAGATGAAGAGGAAACCAACAAGTACAACTAATATTAGCAGAACCTCATGGAGAGGATCCCATATTTTTTGTTATCACTAGAGGAGGTGTTGTTACATGACAAGATAGAGTGACCCCATAAAAGACTACATAAGAATCAAGGGTCATAAGAGCTGCAGAGAAGACACAAGTGTTTGATCTGAGGGAAGAAAAGAAGACATTTGAAGAGGCAAGAAAACAATTTTGAAGAGATCATGCTTCTTCATCAAAGACACAACCAGAAGTGAGAGAATGTGGAATGCCTTTGGAATTTGATCAATTTGCATCACTAGGAGAAGGAAAAGAGGTAAATAAGCTTATGGAATCCTTATGTACTTGCATTAATCTAATTAAGAATGAAAGAGATGTACAAGAACTACAAACTTTGATCAAACAGTATGAGACAGGTAGGATATATCCTCTATTGAATAAAGCAGTACATCAAGTATCCAAAAAGAGAAGGACAAATAAGGAACTACACCTTAATGCTCAGATTGGAGATTATGACATAGATTATGTGGTCCTCGACTTAGGGTCAGAATTCAATGTTATGACGAAGCAGACCTTGGCACTGATGGGAAAAACTAAGTTAATTTATTCCCCTCTTAGGCTTAGGATGTCTAATCAGCAGGCAATAAGCCCATTTAGGAGACTGGAGAATGTCTCTATGGACATCGACGAAGTAAGGACATTTGTGTATTTTGAGGTGATTGAGATAGTTGATGATAGATGTCCTTATCCTACATTGTTAGGAATTGATTGGGATTTCAATAATTCTACTGTTGTTGACTTAAAGAAAATAATAATGACATTTGAAGGTGATGGCCTTAGGGTCATTGCACCTCTGGATCCGGATGAAGGTCGCAGATACACAGAAACCATCAAAGAAGAAGATCGTGCTTATAAACTAGAGAACATATATAAATTGACAGCAAGACAACAAGATTACATTAATCCTACAACAGATGGGAAATTAAGTTGGAGAAGTGACAGTGCATGCTCATCAGATACGGAAGAAGCACTAGAGAATTGGAAAAAAAAAATGTATGAAGTTTCTACGAGAAGGTGTGCTAGATTGACCAAGGAAGTTCACTAGATTGGCACGGAAGTAAGCAATTTTCCCACATTTGATGGCTTAAATAATTTAGAAACATTCTTATCAGAATTTGAAGAAATTGTACCAGTACAATAGAGATTTTTGGCATTGGATGAAGCTTTAAAAGAAACGCCAAAAAGATGGTGGGGAACACATAAGAAGAACATCGCGGACTGGGTGCAATGTCACACTTTGATGACAATGCGTTTTTCAGAACAAGTCGAAGGGTGAGAAGTTCGATACATAGGTCAAAGTTGTCCAAAGGACCATGTGCAAAGTTGTGAGGAGGCTTGGAGCAACATCCCTCAAGAGAAGTGGGTGCATAAATTCATCAACACTTTGGACGCAACGCCTTTAATTGGTACCTTCAAGCAGAACTTCACCTCACTACTTCATATTGGTACGGTATGACTTAGAACTTTGTAGCTACATTTTTATTTGAAGGTTAGTACCTCTCAGTAGATCAAGCTTTACAAGTTGTAAGAGAGAAAGTCTTTGAGGAGGCACCTAACCTCCCTTTGGAGCAAGAAGAAGATGAATGGATTGCACCACTTCAGAAATTGCAGGGTTGTTACAATATCAGTTTTGATGAATACGATGATCCTAGGAATGTGAAAATCACAGAGATGGAAGGACAGTGAGATGTAGAAGGACTAGGAGTTGAACTACCTTTTATTAGACAGGAAATCAAAATCAAGAAAGTTAATATTGGAACAGAGAAAGCACCTAAGCTCGCAAACGTTGGAGATTATTAGGGTGATGCCACTATTGATAAGATCACATAACTACTACATGAGTATCAGGACTTGTTTCCAACCAAGTTTACTGACATGAAGGGCATTAAAGGGCCCATGCGAGAGATGAAGACCCCCTTGAAACTAGATGCAAGGCCAGTCAAGCAGAGACCTTACAAACTGAATCCCAAATATAAGTAGAAAGTCAAGATTGAATTAGAAATAATGTTGGAAGCAGGAATCATAGAACCTATTGAAGAGTCAGAATGGATTATCCCTATTGTGGTCTAAGATAAAAAGAGAGGAGAGATCAGAATTTGTGTAGACTTGAGGAAACTGAATGATTCATGTCTACATAATCCATTCCCTACACCATTTACTGAAGAAGTGTTGGATAATGTGGGAGGACAGGAAGTTTAGTCCTTAACAGATGGATTTTCAAGTTATCACCAGATCAATATTGCCAAGGAAGATCACCATAAGACCACATTTGCAACAGAATGGGGATCCTACTAGTACACAGTGATGCCTTTCGGACAGAAGAATGCACCAACCATCTTTTCTAGGGTGGTGGTCGAAGCATTAAAGGAATTTTTACATAAATTTTTGGAAGCATATTTTGATGATTGTGTAGGATCATGTTGTCATTGATTCCAATGGTTTGATTGATTGATGTCATTGATTGATTTCAAGTGATTGATTGATATCAAAGGATTGATTGATTGATGATTGATGTAATATAATATGTATTGTCCTGGATGGAAATGCATAGATGAAGATGGATCAATGAGTTGTCATTGATACATGATGAAGATGGATCGATGTGGTTTCATTGGTATATGATGCATTGTTGGAAAAATGTATAGATGACTCATTA
>JZKD02S2380023.1:132137-159010 GCA_000966675.3 Picea glauca | reverse complement strand
TAATGTTGAATAAGTGGAGGAAATATCATATTTATTTAAACCTGAAGAAGTGAATCTTCTTTTCACCCTTTGGAGTGTTGCTAGGCCATATTGTGTGTAAGCAGGGGTTGTTGGTAGATCCTTCCAAGATTGCCATCATTGTTGATCCACCCCCTCCTACTTTAGTAAGACGGCTACACACTGTGTTGGGACATACGGGATACTACAAAAAGTTCATCAAGGACTATGCACAGATAACAACACCCATGGAGAAGCTTTTAAAGAAATATTGTCAGTTTCAATGATCAGAGGAATGTCAGGAAAGCTTCGACACATTGAAACAAAAAATGATCATTGCACCTATTCTGGTTTTCCCCGATTGGAGTAAGGAATTCCATGTGCACATCGATGCATGATCTATTTCATTACGATTAGTGCTAACATAACAAGGAGCAGGAGATATTGACCATCCATTATCCTTTTCTAGCAGGAAGCTATCTACAGTTGAGCTAAATTACACCACCACTGAGAGAGAAGGTTTAGCCATGGTGTACACGCTGCAAAAGTTTCGAAACTACTTGCTGGGAGGAAATTTTAAGATTTTCACTGATCACTCTGTGTTGAAATACCTAGTCAACAAGCCAGTGTTGAGGGGAAGAATATGAAGATGCCTACTATTATTCCAGGAATATGATTTTGAGATTGTGGTCAAGCCAGGAATAATGAACAAGGGTCTTAACCACTTGTGTAGGTTAGAACATGGAGACGAACCTACCAGTTTGGAGGATACACTACCATATGCACAGTTTCTCTCCATCAGAAAGGTTGATGATCACTTCGCCGAGATAGTTCAGTTCCTATCAACATGAATGGCACCTCATGAATATACCATCATTCAGAAGAAACAACTGGTAGTTTGATCTACATATTTTTCACTTATTGTTGGACAACTATATAAGATGGGACCTGATGAGATTCTGAGGAGATGCATTATGGAGGTAGAAATACCACTGATTCTGGAAAAAGCACATGAAGGCATCATAGGAGGACACTATGCAGTAAAAGAAACAATGCAAAAGGTTCTTAGAGCTGGCCTCTGGTGGCCCACTTTACACAAAGATGCTAAGGAATAATATAGATCCTGTGATGTATGCCAAAGAGTTAGGAAACCCTCTAGAAGAGATGATATTCCTTTATCACCTCAACCAACTTTGCAGGCATTTGAGAAATGGGTAATTGATTTCATAGGACCTATTAATCCACTAGGAAAGTGCACAGGAACCAGATACATCATCATTGTGACAGAGTATTTGACCAGATGGGTAGAAGAAATCATAGTCATGGACTGTAGTGAAACTACAACTGCATGATTCATATTTGATGATATAATAAAAATATTTGGATGCCCGAAGACCGTTATGAGTGATCAAGGTACACAATTGATTAATAAGACTATTGAAGCCTTGACTCGGGAATTTGAAGTACACCATCAGAAGAACACTCCATACCATCCAGAAGAGAATGGTACGGTCGAAGATTTCAATAAGATCTTGGAGACAACGTTGATGAATATTTGTAGTGTAAACAAGGATGATTGGGATTTGAGAGTACCAGCAGTATTATGGGCCTATAGAACCACTTGCAAGAATCTGACAATGTAGACTCCCTTTAATTTGGTTTATGGTCTCAAAGTCATCGTACCTATGGAATATTTAGTTCCTAACTTAAAAATTGCAACATTTACAGATATGGATGACACATGCATTGTGAAAGACACACTTGCGCAGTTGGTAGAAATGAAAGAAGACAGATTCATTGTAAGATTTCACCAGCACGTACAGAAGGAACAAGAAAATTCCTACCATGACAGACATATCAAGAAGAAATCCTTTAATAAAGGAGATTTGGTATTGGTATGTGACAACAAGTTCATGAAGCATCCAGGGAATTTCAGGACACATTGGCTTGGGCCATATGAGGTTGTCTATGTTACATAAGGAGGATTTGTGCAGTTGAAGACTTTGAAGGGAGAATGGAAGGAATGTTTAGTAAATGGGAGCCAGTTGAATTTGTACTACGACAACCAACTACCTCGCATCTCTCAGTAAAAGCATAAGAAGAAGGGTCTAGGTACCAGGTGCAGTTGAAACTGGGTACCAGACATAGAAAAGACAGTTTGCACAAGGAAGGGAGGAACAAAATAGAGAGCACAGGCTGCGCCACACATTATGAAGACGAAGAGAAACATAAGGTTCAGACCTCCAGTTCCTCGGGATGAGTCATAAGTGAGTGTTGGGGGTTTGTTTGCCCTTGGTTATGGAAGAAAGTGAAGATTAAGGAAGAAAGGTGAAATAAAAACTGTGTGGGAGGCACATTGACCGATATTGGGTTGAAGTGGTTAAAGAAGTAGAAAATAAGGAGAGAAGTAAGGGAAAGCTATTCATTGAACGAGAAGATTGAGGATGACAGAACAAAAAGGAAGATAGATCGTGGATAACTCAGCAAGCGGATGAAGACGTCAACGAGTGCTTTGGAGCACCTCATGGGAAAGAAGGAACGACAGGATGGCGAAGCCCTGAAAACATGGGTCAAGTTGACCTAGGGTTTTAGACCTAGGATTTTGGTATATAGAGTTTTGATACCTAGACGTTTTGTCATTGTAATGTATAAATAAAGGTCTAGAGGACCCACGATGGTTGGATGGATGGTTATTCGATTGTTTTTTATTCTAATTTATCATTGTGGATCAAGAGAGTGAGTATTGTTGTGTAGAGAAGTATTGTATCAAGAGAGAGTCTATATTGTAAGATATTCAACTAGGTGCGAAGATCAACCCTACAACTAGGTGCACAGGGAGAAGAGAAAGAGAGAGAGATATGCAAGCTAAGTGTGCATATAGAACTATATGTTTTCACCTAATATCAAGAAACACAGTTCTGTGGACATAGCCCTAGAGAGAGGGTGAACCACGTATATCTTTTTGTTCTGTGTGATTGATGTTGTGTTCTTTTGATTTTTGTTATTCTATTATTGCATCATTGTGTTAGATCTGAGACATACCTCATGCAATAGGCATAAAGGAGATAAAGAATAACTATATCTCTGTGTGTTGTTCCTTTGAATCCACTTGCATTTCCTTTGGTTGTAGACACATGTGTCCTGCAACCCCCTATCACCACTTCAGGTGAGACTACATCTTCTTCGCAGGTGTTGCCTAAATGGCCAGTAGTTAGGGCTTGTTGGTGTGCTATTAGAATTGAACCATGGGTCTACCCCTGTGCCAACAGTTGCCTCCACCCTCTAGTCATTTAATTCATCAGTACACGCCAACCAATAATCCATTAGCTCAATTAATTAAACCATATGTCGAAACCATCAACCATTAAAACCAATAGCGTGATCCATATCAACTTATTCCATAACATAATCACCATGCACATCAACTATATAACTCAAAAAAATCGCATAGCTATTAACTTAGTAGCTAGGATAACAACAATCCATTAAAAATTGATGCATGTAGTAGTATATAGCATGGTTTAGTTTCTTCCCTTTGCTTTTGTATTTCCTTTTTCCTTTTTCCAATTGCTTATATATGTTATTGCTAACATGTTTATTATTCATGTCTCCTAGTAATAGATCCCAATAATAGATAGCAGTGATAACAATGATAACATAAGGCATTGTAAAATAAAACTTGAGCCTGGAGCAGCATAAAAACACAGAACATGCCTTCTCAATCGCCAATAAACGAAGATTATATCTCCATGTAAGCAATGTCTAACAGTAGCACACCATCAAATAAGCACCAAACCTGATCTCCAATCTACAAGGGGGTCCCACCTACTAGTATTATTTACCTTTTATAATAATAGGCTTTAGAAACACTTTGCGGGAAAAACTTCGTTGCAATTTTAATCATAAACACGTTGCAAGAAAATTAACCATACATTGATGAAGAAAACATTCAAGAAGAGACACCCATGCCAAAACCACCATCAAGAAGGGTTCCAAAGAATCATCCAGAAAGTTAAATTATAGGAGAAAAGAGTGCTAGAGAAGAAACAAGGAGAAAACTCTTATATGAAGAATAATAAATGATTTCTATAATAGAGCCTAAAACTTTTGTAGAAGCCAGTAAAAGTGAGAATTGGATAAAAAAAATTAATGAGGAACTTGATCAAATAGAGAAATTCAACCTTGGGATCTGGTTCCAAGACCTAAAGATACAAAAGTGGTAGGAACCAAATGGATATTCAAATGAAACTCAATGAAAATGGACAGATCATAAAAAAATAAATCCAGACTAGTATGCAAGGGATATGCCCAAGTGGAAGGAATTGGCTTTGGAGAAACCTTTTCCACAGTAGCAAGATTAGAAGCCATCATAATGTTTTTAGCATATGCATGTTTCAAAAACTTAAAAATCTATCATATGGATGGCAAGTCAACATTCCTTAATGGAACCTTAGAAGAAGAAGTCTACATAGAACAACCTGAAGGCCTTAGGTTGACAGAAAAACTAGACTATGTATGCAAATTGAAGAAATCTTTTTATGCTCTTAAACAATCTCCTAAATCTTTGGAAATAATATGACTATACTAAGAAAACAATTTTCCACAGAAATGCAGAAAGAGTTTGAGATGTCTATGCTAGCTGAACTAAATTTATTCTTAGGTTTACAAGTTAATCAAATAGAAAAAGGAATATTCATATTCCAAAGTAAATATGTCAAAACAAAATCTCAAGAAATTCAAAATGGAAGACTGCAAACCAATAAGAACTCCTTGTTAGAATATAGAATATGGTGTGCTCATTTTACCATTGATGATACCCTCGTCACCCAACCACAGGCCGAAGCCTCCCTCCGAGCACCTTAACCTTGACTGAGAATTCTTCCGGAAGCAAACCCTAGGCTAGATAGCCAAACAAAGAGCAACGCATCTCTCCCCAAGGATAGCGCAACACAAAAGACTGATCAGATAGTCCCAAACCCTATCCAAGAGATATCCAAGCCAAAACTGAAACTAGTTGTTGCTGCAGCTGCAGCTGCAACCCTCCTTCAAACCTGCGCACCAGACTACAACTACAGTGTGCACCAACTGGGAAACTGCTGCGCATAACTGGCTCTATCTGCAACTGCTGAGATGCTGCAAATGAGAACTGGCACCCTGTATTTATAGTAATCCTTCCAGTTTGTTGGGGCTGACTTCTCCTTCTAGGTATGTGTCTGTTCAGTATATTATTATTAATTCTGGTCGACTACTTCTCTTGGAGGCTAATAGCCTAATATAAATTATCTTCTTGAGCCGACAAGGCTTCTATGGTTATTAGCCAACTCATTAGGGTTTCTCTTGCTTCCCGGAGTCTTCTATTCTCGTCAGGTTCACACGTGGGGGTAAATACCTCCCGCAACTACCATAATATTAACACTCCCTCCTACCTAGAGAGGTATTTACAGGTAATGGACTTGAGCACAAAATATACCATTTACCCGGTAGCACCAATATAGTCGTCTAGACTATTTCATGACTAGATCATGAGCATCACCATCATCATCAGCTTCATCATCTCTCGAAACCATACTTCATCTGAGTAGTTAGATATGATGTTGGATAATTCACTCTCACCATAGAGTGATACAAGAGGAGTAAAAGCTTTGAACTATTTTCCGTTTGGAAAATCTATGTTCATCATTCATCTGAATGATCACTGTCTCCAATAAATTGTTGATAGTCTTCAAGGCAATTAGAGCACGGATAGAACACACCTGTGTCTATTCATAGTAGTACATAACTACAATCCAGTGGTTGACTACCACATCAAGTAAAACACAAGTACTTGATCAACAACGTAAGGTGAAACATATTCACCACAGTAGTCCTCATCTACTGTCATATAGTCTTCATAACAAACATCTGAGAGAATCCTGCATAGAAACAATGTTATGATAAAAACTGTATCATCTGGGCCAATATTTCACTCACGTCTGTGAGATCTGAAAGAATGTTTGCCACCACAGTAGTCTTCATCCGCATAGAAACAATGTTATGATAAAAAATGTATCATTTGGGCCATTCTTTCACTCACTTCAGTGAGATCTGAAAGAATGTATGCCCTCAATATAGAATATCAAGAATGGGCTATCTGCCCCATTCTTCTCAACCAAGGAAGAAGGATTATTTCTGATTTCTGAGCTTGGACCATTTCTCACCCTGGGCCATTCCTCTTACACTAAAAAAAGTGTAACCTAGAGAGAATGAGTTTGCCCTCAAGAAATGTTTGGACCATTCCTTACCCTGGGCCATTCCTCCGACACTAAGCAAAGTGTAACCTAGAGGGAATGACTGCCCTGGACTATTCCCCACCCTGGGCCATTCTTCTGACACTAAACAAAGTGTAACCTGGAGAGAATGAATCTGACCTCGAGGAATAACTATCCCTAATTGTTGAGCCTAGACTACTCCCCACCCTGGGCCATTCTTCTGACACTAAACAAAGTGTAACCTAGAGAGAATGAGTCTTCCCTCAAGGAATAACCAACCAGACCATTCCCCACCCTAGGCCATTCCTCCGACACTAAACAAAGTGTAACCTAGAGAGAATGAGTCTTCCCTCGAGGAATGTTTGTCCTGCATCAACCTCCAAAATGGATGATTCTTCGAAACTTCTCACAACTGTGAACTTCGAAAGAATGACTGCCCGGAGAGGTGGACCATTCTACTTGACCACTACTCAGAGTGACTGCCAAGAAGAATGACTGTCCTAGACCACTCCCCATAATGGGAAGTTGTTGTCTATGATACATCAACAATTATTCTACCTCCCATGTTAACTACAATGGGAAGTCACTGTCCGTCAAAAATCTCTATCCACTTTCTGAACAGGAAAGCATCTGTCCAATCTGGACTATTTTTCAATTACAAAGATAAATGATATTTTCAATCCTCCCTCCTAACTGGAGATTTATTTCAATCACAAAAATTAATGTTTGTGTACCTTATTCTACTTTGGAGAGTCTTCCCTTCCAACTAAGAGAGTTATTTCCATGAGCTGTAGCTTGAGTATGCAAGTTCTTTCATCTTGAGTAGAGGCTTTACCAAAATGTATGCTTATATGCTCATCTGCGGAGATATGTATTGGAGAATCACTTTCTTCTTTCTGGACTTCATCATGGATAATGTAATGCTTGTACTTTAGCCTGGAATACTGTGAAGGCTTCATATAGATCTGAACAATAGCGTATATCATAGTTGGAGAACTAGAACATATCCATGTGGCACTTCTTCTGTCATCACGAGATATGAGCTTCTTAGTAGTCATCTTGATGTTATAGGAAATCTTCACCACGCTTCTGTTGTGCACTGGAGGTTCTCCACCAATTTGTCTTCTTCTTATCTGTGTACAGGAGTCTCTTTCTGGTATGTCTCAAAGTCTTGAGATTTCTTTGCATGCGCTCTTTACTCAATTTCTTCTGGAGAACATTCTTTGCATTTATCTGATGTAGATTTCCAACTCATGGATGTAGAGAATGATATAATGACTCATGCAATGATATGTCTAGTGTACTGGAACAATCAATCATCATAGTCTTCTCCCTCCATCTGGGAGAGCCTCTGGTTCTAGATCTTGCAATGCTTTTCATTCATAGGTTTTCCATACATTTTTCTTCATCACGACTTTCGGTTCTTCTGCTTGATTGCTTTTAGTGAGTTCATATTAGGCTGGTAATCTTGTGATTCTTGATACAATGATTGGTTGTTCTGATTCTTATTTCTTGGAATCTTCATTTTATTCTTTAGCTCTTGTGTTCATGGTCTTCTTCTGTAGTTGAGCTGAACACATATTGTCTGTCATGATTGCTACCATGGATATATACATTTCATCATCTTCATTGGATCATAGGATTAGTTCCCTCCTAATCCTTGCTTCGTGTAAGAGTGCATATAATCTGCTCCCTTCATCTGACTGAGTCCATGCTTCCATCTCCATCCTTATTGTCTTCTACAATATATAATAAATTCCACGCTTCCATTTGCAACCTTATTGTCTTCTATAATATATAATTGGCTCTCTTGTTTTAACAGAGTCCATGCTTCCGTCTTAGTTGTCGTCATAAGTCTTTCTCCGATTTATCTTGATGTCTCACTTCTAAGTCTCTTCAGGATTGATTATGATTTTGGCTTATCTTGTAATAGCTTTCACATGATATATTTCATTCTTTCATGTGTAATATCTAGTGATATTCATTCTTATATTATTGTTCTTCCATAGGTATAGTTCTTCTTGGAACACATTATCTTCCAAGAGATAGATATACAGGATATGTATAGAGACGATGCAAGCAAGATATGTACAAGAAAATAAGAAGAGTGTTGTTACCTTTTAGTAGAAGAAGTCTCTTCCATCCTTCTTAGTCTTCTTTGTAGGTTCCTTTTCTTCGACAATCGATGCTTCGTGTTTCTTCTTCCTTTTCTTTAGCTCAGGACACAGATTCATGTAGTGACCGTACTTCTGACAGTTGAAGCATTATATTTCTGAGATGTCTTTCTCTTGATTTGGCTTCCTCCTTGAACCAAAATTCCTTTTGTTTATGAATTTCTTGAATCTTGTTGTGAAGGCTTGATCATCGTACTTCTTTTGAGGTTTCTCTTTTGCATTGATACTTGATTCTTATTGAGCACAGCAAGTCCAAAGTTCTTCAAATGTCAAGTACTCCTTTCTTGTGTTCATGCTTGCAGCAAATGCATTCCATGTCTTGGGAAGACCATTGAGTACTATGTTCACCAATTCCTTTTCTGAAGTGATCTCTTCAATAGCTTGTAGTTGATATATTAACTGGGAGATATTTACAAAGTATGATGTTATGCTATCATCATCATTCATCTTCATGTCACGGAGCTCATTCTTCAGACTCATAACTTGTCAAATGTTTCTGACTGAGAAGAGATTTGTTAGGGCATCGTACATCTTCTTCGATGAGTCAAGATGGGAGATGTAGGGTATCAAGTGGTCTTTTATGGAATCCACTATGATACTCATGGCATTGATGTCAACATCTTTGAACTTCTCCATAGATGCAACGTTCTGCGGTTCCTTCTCTTCTTCTTCTGTAAAATCTGTCTTCACGATCTTTCCTTTCACAATATCAAACACTTTATTCTTAGAAAGGATGAGTTCAATCCTTATCTTCCATGATCTAAAGTTAGAGGCTCCATATAGCTTGTTCTCAGACTTCATAGAGTTCATCATGGCTTGCTTGACTTGGTCAAACCCTAGATTTGATCGAAAATCCAAACTTCACGTCTTGGCCTTCTGAGAGTACCAGGAGATGCGTTGGGCTAGGGCACACTAATCTATCTGGATATTAGGTCAATATCGTCACTTAAGGTGCCTCAACAAGAGGTTTAGGGTTTATTCAACTGCTTATGCTGGTAACCCTAGATGCAATGCTTTTGGAAGCTGCTCCTGCTAGTAACCCTAGTGGTCATTCCTCAACGAGCTCAATATCTAGTGGTTATGTTTCCTTCCAACATTTTAGGCTGAATGAAGGGGCATGGGCCCATAACCTGTTAGAATATAGAAGATGGTGTGCTCATTTTACCATTGATGATACCCTTGTCACCCAACCATAGGCCAAAGCCTCCCTCCGAGCACCTTAACCTTGACTGAGAATTCTTTCGAAATCAAAACCTAGGCTAGATAGCCAAACAAACAGAAATGCATCTCTCCCCAAGGATAGCGCAACACAAAAGACTGATCAGATAGTCCCAAACCCTAGCCAAGAGATATCCAACCAAAACTGAAACTAGTTTTTATTGTAGTTGCACCTGCAACCCTCCTTCAAACCTGTGCACCAGACTACAACTACAATGCGCACCAACTGGGAAACTGCTGTGCAGAACTAGCTCTGTCTGCAACTGCTGAGATGTTGCAAATGAGAGCTGGTGCCTTGTATTTATAGTAATCCTGCCAGTTTGTTGGGGCCGACTTCTCCTTATAGGTATGTGTCTGTTCAGTATATTATTATTAATTCCGGCTGACTTCTTCTCTTGGAGGCTAATAGCCTAATATAAATTATCTTCTTGAGTCGACAAGGCTTCTAGGGTTATTAGCCAACTCATTAGGGTTTCTCTTGCTTCCCAGAGTCTTCTATTCTCTTCAAGTTCACACGTGGGGGTAAATACCTCCCGCAGCTACCATAATATTAACACTCCTATGGTCACAGGATGTAAACTGAGCATAGATGATGATTCACCAAAAATAGACTAGACTGTGTATAGATCCATGATTGGAAGTCTACTCTATGCAACAACAACAAGACCTAAGATAATGCAGGTTGTAGGACTATTGGGAATGTTTCAATCCACACCTAAAGAAACTCACTTAAAATTAGTAAAAAGGATATTCAGATATCTACAAGCTAAATTATACTTTAGATTATGGTATCCAAAAACAAAAGAGTTTACTTTCAATGCATATATTGATGCATATTGGTTAGGTAGTATATATGACAGGAAAAGCACAAGTGGAGGAGCATTATTCATAGGAAAGTTTATGGTGGCATGGCTAAGTAAGAAAAAAACATCTATATCATTATCCAAAACATAAGTAGAATACATTGTTGTTGCATCTTGTTGTACACAAGTAATCTGGATGAAACAAACCCTAGAAGATTTACAAGTGACATATGATCATATAATCACTATCAATTGTTATAACACTAGTGCTATAAGTATCTATAATAATTATGTAATGCACTCTAAAACAAAACATATCCCAATGAAATACCATTTCCTCAGAGATCGGGTTACTAAAAAATTGGTGAAAGTGGAGTGCATAGACATAAAAGAACAAATTGCAGAAATTTTTACAAAACCCTTACCCAGAAGCACATTTGAAAATATTAGACAGAAATTAGGAGTAATCTCCATCCCTAATTGAACTGTAAAATCTTCATCACAAAAGGAAGCACAAATGCAAGGGGAGAATCACCTCAGGGGGAGTACAATATCAAGGGGAGCAAAGAAATATCCCTTATTCCATCGATGTCAAAGGGGGAGGACAAGCTGTAATACCCCAAGGATGATCTCCAGTTGTATTTATGAATTGTAAACATGTTTTGTAGGTTGGTGAGTAGAGAAATTATAAGATGGTAAGCTTATGTGTTATTGGGATGAAAAGCCTAGGTGTTAAAAGCCACGGGCATGTTTTTGTACATGTAACTATTCATATAAGTAATATAAAGACATCATTGCGTGTAGAACGACCATGAAGAAAGAGTGATGGGGGACTAAGCTCCACTAGGCTGGGTAAGGGAGAGGGGGCTGAGAGGTTGGAAAGAGGGCCTAACCTTAAGGGCTTAAGTCCAAGAGAATAATAATTTATTATTATTCCAAAAGATGTTTAGAATGAAATGTTTTTATCCTAAGTTCCCGGGAAAGGGAACAAATGCTAAATGGAGTGCATGCAACTCCAAGAAGATAGGTGTCGACCTAGGCACATGCAATTAAAGTTGAAGAGTCAACTCGTGTTGGGGGTATGTTCCCCATTCTTCCATCCTTCGTCTAACTCGTTGGGCCTCTGTTGTCGACCTCTACACACTCACGCACCCACACAGGCACTCAGGAACTCAAGCATGCGTAGAGTTTGGCTCACACTTGCATCATATTAGCTATGCTAGACCAGTCTGCCTTCATCCTCATGAGTTCACTCATGCACTAAGCATGTTGCATCCAACCATTTTTTCCATTGCTGAACTGTGACCATTTTCACCTCTATAAATTACTGAGTCGTCCATTGCCTTACCTATATTAGCTATTGTGGTTGAAGAAGCAGGTTTTCAAGCCTATGAGCAACTTTCTGCTCCGAGTGAGAGAGGTGGTTTTGGATTGAAGAAGCAGGTTTTCAAGCCTGTGAGTAACTCTCTCCAAGTGAGAGAGTGTGTTGAGGAGGAGAGTTCTCATGGAAGGAGTCTCGTAGCTGCTACAAAGCTATGAGAATTCTAGTCTGGCATGTTGTTGAAGCCCAAGGTAAGGGAGGTGGAGTAGCTGATTGACTATGTAACAGTTAAGGTGTATACTCTTGGGGTGGGATAGGCATGTGGGGAATGAGAGTCTGTGAGGAGTGGTCATAAGTGGATCCTGGGAGAGAGTCCTTCCTCTTAAACTATGTGACTTCCTATTAACCTTTCCTAGCCTAGTAATCCCTTGCCCAGTGGAGTTTAGTCCCAGCTTGAGGGTGACCTACTGCTAAGAGTGATGAGCAGTGTGGTCTAAGGCTGGGAGGTTCATGGAAGTTCTGCATGCAGTTGGTGGTTTTACTCCATTTAAAAGATAAGTATCATTTTCATGCTTAATTATATATGTTATACATGACTGTGATTCTTAAAATGTTATCGTGTATTCCATCGCATGTTTGAATTACTATTAATTCCATTTGATTCTATATGGTAGCAATAACTCTGACTTATGTGATTGAGTTCATTAGAAATGCATGTTATATATATATATATATATGTATGTATGTATGTATGTATGTATGTATGTATGTATGTATGTATGTATGTATGTTCCGTAGTAGCGTTTCCCAGCCTGTGGGTGGTTGGGGATGTTACAATTTGATATCAGAGTAGTAAAGGAAGAAAAGTTAAGGTGTTTTTGTAGTGTTACCTAGCATGTTGGTGGTCGAGGATGTTACAAATTGGTATCATATTCAATTTTTCCAACACTAATCTTGGATGGGACATGTTAGTGGAAGTTGAAGAAAAATTTTCGGAAAATAATTGTTGTCAAAATAGACAAAATTCAAGTTCAGAGCCATGGGTTCAAGCACTGAGCCTGGATGGGCCAGATAAGTAGTCATGACGACCAAGGTTTTGGGTGGAAATTGTGTCAAGAGGAACCTTGGTCATGTTAAAAATCTCAGGAGGTGTTGGCATAGGGGTAGACCTAGGGTTCAACTCTAACAATGCACCAAAAAGCCCTAACTACTGGCCTTTTCGGAAACACCTGCGAAGGAGATGCAGTCTCACCCAAAGTAGAAATAGGGAGTTGTAGGACACATGTGTCTACAACCAGAGGAAATGAAAAGTGGATCCAAGGAAACAACACACAACAACCTAGATATTTATTTCTCCCTTAAACCTACTACGCAAGTTATATCTCAGATCCAACATAATATTGTAATAACAGTATAAAAGAATGTAGAAGAACACAACATCAATCACACACTACAACAAGATATATGTGGTTCACCCTCTCCCTAGGGATACATCCACAGAACTGTGTTTCTTGATATTATATGAAATCATACAATTCTACTTGTGCACTTCGCTTGAATATCTCTCTCTCTCTTTCTTCTTCTCTTCCCTCCCTACACACTCAGTTGCAAAGTTGATCTTCGCACCCAGCTGAAGATATTACAACACAGATTTCTCTCACAACATAATACTTCTCTCTAAACTATAACAACAATCACTCATCATAACATCGTCGACCTCATCCCAGGTCCTCTTGACCTTTATTTCTACATTACAATGACTCTCAGACAACCTTAGGCTGAAACCTAGGTTTCAAAACCCTAAATGCCAAAACCCTAGGTGTCTAAAACCCTAGGTCAACTTGACCCGCATTTTCAGGGCTTCACCATCCTGTCTTTCCTTCTTTTCCACGAGGTGTTCCAAAGCATCCATTGGTGGATTTTTCCACTTGTTGAGTTGTCCACGATCCATATTCCTTGCTGATATGTCTTCCTCAATCTTCTCGTTTAACAACTCGCTTTCTCTTAATTCGCTTTATCTTTTCTACTCTTTTGGCCACATCGACCCAATCTCAGTCAACTTGTCTTCCACGTAGTTTGCACTTCGTCTTCTCTCTTCCTTTTTCTTCTCTTTGTTTCTTAATCCATATCCAAGGGCCAACAGACCCCCAACACTCACATGTGACTCGTCTCGAGGCACTTCAATTCTAAACCTTCTGTTTTATTTCGACTTCAGATTGCATGGGGCAGCCTATGCTTTCTTCTCTATCTCGACAATGGAACCATTTTTTGGCACAGGGGTAGACCTAGGGTTCAACTCTAATAACGTACCAACAAAACTTAACTACCGGCCCTTTCGACAACACCTGCGAAGCAAATGCAGTCTCACTTGAAGTAGCAATAAGGCGTTGTAGGACACAGGTGTCTACAACCAGAGGAAATGCAAAGTGGATCCAAGGAAACAACACGAAACAACCTAGATATTCTTTTTCTCCCATAAACCTACTGCACAAGTTATATCTCAAATCTAACAAAATATTGCAATAACAGTATAATAGAAAGAAGAAGAATAGAGCATCAATCACACACTACAACAACATATACATGGTTCACCCTCTCCCTAGGGATACGTCCACAGAACTACATTTCTTGATATTATATGAAATCATACAATTCTATCTGCACACTTAGCTTGTATATCTCTCTCTCTTTTTATTCTTCTCTCCCCTCCCTGTGCACCCAGTTGCAGGGTTGATCTTCGCACCCAGCTGAAGATGTTACAACACAAATTTCTCTCACAACATAATACTTCTCTCTCAACTATAACAACAATCACTCATCATAAAATCTTCAACCCCATCCTAGGTCCTCTTGACCTTTATTTATATATTAAAATGACTCTCGGACAACCTTAGGCCGAAACCTAGGTGTAAAAACCCTAAATTCCAAAACCCTAGGTGTCTAAAACCCTAGGTCAACTTGACCCATGTTTTCAAGGCTTCGCCAGCCTGTCTTTCCTTCTTTTCTGCGAGGTGCTCCAAAGCATCCATTGGTGGATTTTTCCACTTGTTGAGTTTTCCACGATCCATATTCCTTGGTGGTCTATCTTCCGAGAAATTTTCGTTCAACAACTCTCTTTCTCTTACTTTGCTCTGTCTTTTCTTCTCTTTTGGCCACTTCGACCCAATCTCAGTCAACTTGTCTTTTGCGCAGTTTACACTTCATCTTCTCTCTTCATTTTTCTTCGCTTTCTTTCTTAATCCATAGCCAAGGGCCAAAAAAAGGTGTAGCGTTATTATAAAACCATGATAGACATGGTATTTGGATGTAGAATAATGTAGGCCTTATGATCCCTTTGGGAGAAGGAGAATCCTTCACGACCGTCAGGTCTGGTAATGTTGCGAGCCAGTTAGCCGTGAATTCCTTTGGAAATCCATGGAGTAAAAGAGTCTATATGTGTCGTGGATATGAGGAGAATAGCTCAATCGTTAGATCATAACTTCAGAATTTGATGATCAGGAGAAGTGTGTTGTGTTGATTCACAAACTCTTGAAACCCGAAGTTCCAAAGAAAAAGAGAAAATCGTAATTTCGGATTTCAGAAGTCAGGAAAACTAATGTATGTTTAGGAGAGAACTTCTGAAGTTCTGAAGTTCATAACTTCCTAAGAGAAAGAATAGATGTGGTGGGGCTGGATGATGTCGATATGGGTGACATGGACCTTTATAGGCATGACACGTGCCACCACCTGAATTGGTGACAACTGTACTATGTGGACCTGGAGAGTAAAGAAGTCAGAAAATTCAGAATTCAAGAGATTGGAAGGAGGCAAGTGTGAAAACTTATGGAACTTGAAGCTTCGAAGCTCTGAATTCCAAACCTTTGAAGTTATGAAGATTTGATGGCAAAGGCGCCACAGTGGGTATCATCTGTTGGATGTCGATTAGTCGTGGATTGTTGATTCACCCCATTTAACGATTTTGTTAGTTCGGAACTCCGATATTTGTTGCATTGTGCTTGGAAGATTTCTGAAGACATAGGCCCAAAGTCCCAAGTAAGAACCTATCTATCTAGTGCTTGGTCATGGCCTGTGTTCACATGGGTTGGGGGATAAGAGAAAGGAGCTAGTGCCCAAAAAATTTTGTAGAATGAAAGGATCTGCGAGGATTCTTGGTTTATCAAGAATCGCAGAGAATGAATTCTGAATGTTTTCTTGAATCATATTGGTTTATGAATATGGTGGAATTTGTTAAGGACTGATGGACTGGAAAATTTTGGTTGATTGCACATTGTGTTGCAGAGTCAATGATTGTCAGAACCAAAAAAAAATTATTCTTAGTGCAGAGAAATGGAGGAGGCACAAAATGCTTCTAGTTCAGAGAATGAAGCTCGAGGAATTGATGTCCATGTGGAAGTTGAAGGATCGAACTCCAATGGGCATGGATAAGAGATATATAAGGAGGGAAACATGATGAATCTCATTGAAATATTGCATAAAGATGTCCAACATCACTGAGTAGATAACAAAAAGATCATGAAATCCAGGGACCAACAGGGAGATAAGGGGAGTGACTCCAGTAAATCAGGAAGTCACAGGTTCCTTGATGAGAACATAAAATCAAGGAGTATTGGTAGACACCATCATCACTCCCAAGGACATTGTTGGCACAGGGGAAGACCCAGGGTTTAGTTCTAATGGGTCACCAACAAGCCCTAACTACTGGCCCTTTCGGCAACACCTACGAAGAAGATGAAGTCTCACCCAAAGTAGCTATAGGGGGTTGTAGGACACATATGTATACAACAAGAGGAAACGTAGAGTGGACCTAAAACAACAACAAAACAACATCTAGATATTTGTTACCATCTTAGACCTACTTCGTACATTTATCTTTCATATATAACACAGTAATGAAACAACCATATATCAAAGGGCTAAAGAACACAACATCAATCACACACAACAACAATATGTATGTGGTTCACCCTCTCCCTAGGGATACGTCCACAAAACTGTGCTTTATAATATATTAAGTGAAAGAATACAGTCCTTTTTGTTCTCTTAGCTAGCAGATCTTCTCTCTTTCTCTCTTCTCTCTTTCTCCCTTCCCTGCACACCTAGCTGCAGGGTTGATCTTAGCACCTAGATAAAGATATTACAACAAAGAATGCTCTCTCAGCACAATACTTCCCTCTCAGTAATAACAATAATCACTCATCATCACATCATCTAACTCTAAACAAACCCATCCCAGGTCCTATTGACCTTTATTTATACATTACAATAGCTCACCGACAGCCTTAGGTCAAAGCCTAAGTGCCCAAAACCCTATATACAAAAACCCTAGGTGTCTAAAACCCTAGGTCAACTTGACCTGTGTTTTCAAGGCTTCGCCAGCCTGTCTTTCCTTATTTCTCTCGCGGTGCTCTTGAAGCATCTACCGGTGGATTTTTCCGCTTGTTCAGTTGTCCACGATTCGTCTTCCTTGTTGATATGTCATCCTCAATATCCTCGTCCAATGGCTTTATTTCTCTTACATTGCTCCGTCTTTTCTTCTCTTCTTCTCACTTCGACCTAGTATTAGTCACTGAGCTTCCGCACAGTTCACATTTCATCTTTTTTTCCTTAATATTTTCTTTCTTCCATAACCAAGGGCCAACAGGCCCCCAAAAATCGCATGTGACTCATCCCAAGGCACTTTAGAGATGATCCTTCTGTTTTTCTTCAACTTCAGGATGCGCAAAGAAGGCTGTGATTTTTTATCTCTCCTCTCCCACTGTGTGCATATTTCTTTCTCTGTGTCTGGTACCCAGTGTCAACTGCACCTAGTACCTAGAACCTTTCTCCTTCTATTTTTACCAAGAGCTGCGAGGCAACTAGTTGTCATAGTACAATTTCAACTTGTTGCCATTCACGAATCCTTCCTTCCATTCTCCATTCAAATTCTTCAACTGTGCAGCTCCTCCTTCTGTAACATAGACAACCTCATATGGTCCCAACCAATGGGTTTTGAACTTCCATGGATGATTCATGAATTTGTTTTCGTATACCAGTACCAGATCTCCTTGATTAAATTCTTTTTTCTTGATATGTCTATCATGGTAGGCATTTTCTCTTTCATTCTGCACCTACTAATGGAATCCTGCAATGAATCGATCTTCCTCTAGTTCGACAAACTGTGTGAGCCTCTCTTAAACAACGCTAGTGTCATCCATATCTGTAAAGGCTGTGATTCTTAATCTAGGGACCAAATATTCCATCGGAACAATTGCTTCTAGACTATAAACCAACTTAAAGGGGGTCTGCATTTTTAGCTTCTTGCAAGTGGTTCTATAGGCCCATAGTACTGCTAGTACTCTTAAATCCCAGTCATCCTTGTTCACGCTATAAATCTTCGTCAGTGTTGTTTCCAATATCTTATTGAACGCTTCAACTATCCCATTCTATTTTGGATGGTAAGGTGTGCTCTTCTGATGATGAACTGCAAATTCCTCAACCAAGGCTTCAATGGTTTTATTAATCAAATGTGTGGCTTGATCGCTCATAAGGATCTTTGGGCATCCAAACTTGGTTATGATGTCATCAAATATGAAGTGCGCAGTTATATTTTCACTATAGTCCTTGATTTCTCTTGCTTCTGCCCATCTGGTCAAATACTATGTCGCGATGATTACGTACCTTGCTCCTGTGCGCTTTCCTGGTGGGTTTATAGGTCCCATGAAGTCAATGTCCCATTTCTCAAATGCTTGTAAGTTTATTCGGGGTGTTAATGGCATGTCATCTCTTATGGACAGTTTCCCAACTCTTTGGCATATATCACAAGCTCTGTAGTAGTATTTAGCATATCTGTGTAAAGTAGGCCACCAGAGGCCAACTCTAAGAACCTTCTACATTGTTTCTTTTCTTGTGTAGTGTCCACCAGTGATGCCTTCATGAGATTCTTCTAAAATCAGTGGTCTTTCTACTTGCATAACACATCTCCACAAGATCTCATCAGGTCCCATCTTATATAGTTGTCCAGCTATAAGTGAAAATTTTGCGGCGTGCACTACAAATTGTTTCTTCTAGGTGATTGTGTATTCACTAGGTGCAATTCCTGTTGACAGGAACTGGACTATATCGATGAAGTGATCATCAATATTTCTAATGGCCAACAACTGTGCATCCGACAATGTATCCTCCAAACTAGTAGGTTCCTCGCCATCTTCCAACCTCGACAAGTGGTCAGGGCCTTTATTCATTCTCCCTGGCTTAACCAGGATCTTGAAATCATATTCCTGAAAGAGAATAAGCCATCTGAATATTCTTCCCCCCAACACTAGCTTGTTGACTAGGTATTTCAGCATGGAGTGATCAATAAACATTTTAAAGTGTCCTCCCAACAAGTAGTGGTGAAACTTTTGCAGCGCATACACCATGGCTAACCCTTGTCTCTCAATGGTGGTGTAATTAATCTCGGTTATTGATAGCTTCCTGCTAGCAAAGGATAACGGGTGGTCAATGTCTCCAGTTCTCGGTTGTGCTAGAACTACTCCTAATGTGATAGAAGATGCATCAACATGCACATGAAATTCCTTGCTCCAATCTGGGAAAACCAGAATAGGCGCAGTAACCATTTTTTGTTTTAGTGTGTCGAAGCTCTACTGACATTCTTCTGTCCAATGAAATTGATAGTCTTTCTTCAAAATCTTCCCCATGGGTGCTATGATCTGTGCCTAGCCTTTAATGAACTTCATGTAGTATCTAATATGTCTCAGCACAGTGCGCAACTGTTTGACTGAAGTAGGAGGGGGCCAATCAACTATAATGGAAATCTTAGATGGATCTACCAGCAATCCCTGCTTACACACAATATGGCCTAGCAGCATGGCAAAGGGTGAAAATAAGATGCACTTCTTTAGGTTCAAGGAAATTTGACATTTCCTGTACTCATCCAACATTAGTCCTAAGAATTTAATATGATTTTTCAACAAACTAAAAACAATCCAATCATTAAAATATGCTTCCATAAATTTATGTAAAAATTTCTTGAATGCTTCGACCACCACCCTAGAAAAGATGGTTGGTGCATTCTTCAATCCAAACGACGTCACTGTATACTAGTAGGATCCCTATTGTGTGGCAAATGTGGTCTTGTAATGATTTTCCTTGGCAATCTGAATCTGATGGTATCCTGAAAATCCATCGGTGAAGGAGTAAACCTCATTTCCTCCCACGTTATCTAACAGTTCATTAGTAAATCGTGTACGGAATGGGTCATGAAAACAAGCATCATTCAACTTCCTAAGATCTACACAGATCCGGATTTCTTCGGTCTTATTATCCTGCACCACCATAGGGGTAATCCACTCTGAATCTTCAACAGGTTCTATGATTCCTGTTTCCAACATTCTGTCTAATTCAATATTCACTTTCTCCTTATATTTAGGATTCATTCTGTAGGGTCTCTGTTTAACTGGCCTTGCATCTGGCTTCAAGGAGATCTTAATCTCTCCCATGAGCCCTTTAATTCCCTTCATATCAGTGAACCTGGTTGGAAACAAGTCGTGATATTCATGCAATAACTCTGTGATCTTGTCAATAGTGGCAACTTCCCAATAATCTCCAACATTCGCAAGCTTCGGTGTTTTCTCTATTCCAATATTGACTTTCTTGATTTTAATTGGTTGTCCAATGAAAGGTAGCTCAACTCTTGGTCCTTCTATGTCTCTATGTCCTTTTGTTTCGGTGATGTTCACCTTCCTAGGATCATCGTCTTCATCAACATTGATATTGTAACAGCCCTGCATTTTCTGAAGAGGCGCAGTCCATTCGTCCTCTTCTTTCTCTAAAGGGAGGCTAGGTGCCTCCTCAAATACTTTTTGTTTTACAATCTGCAACACTTGATCTACTGTAGGATATTGGATTTCAAATAAAAAGGTAGTGACAAAGTTCTGATTCATACCTTCCCAATCTGCAGTGATGAGGTGTAGTTCTGCTTGAAGATACCAATTGATAGGGGTTGTGTCTAGCGTGTTAATGAATTTTTGCACCCATTTCTCTTGAGGAATGTTTCTCCAGGCTTCCTCGCAACTTCACACATGGTCCTTCGGACAGCTTCGACCTGAGTACCTAACTTCGTAGCCTTCTACTTGTTTTGAAAACCGCGTTGTGATCAAAGTGAAACATTGTATTCAGTCTATATTGTTGTTTTTGTGTGTCCCCCACCATATTGCTAGATTTGCTTTCAAGGCCTCATCCAGTGCCAACAATCTTTGTTGTATTGGTACAATTTCTTCAATTCCAACAAGAAATCTTCTAAATGATTTAGACCATCAAAGGTGGGCAAGTTACTTACTGTTGTGTTGATCTAGTGAACTTCTCTGGTTAATCTAGCACATCTCCTTGTAGATACTTCATACATTTGTTTCTTCCAGTTCTCTAGTGCTGCTTCTGAATCTGATGATCATGCGCTATCACTTCGCCAGCTTAGGTTTCCATCTATTGTAGGATTAATGTAATCCTATTGTCTCGTTGTTAATTTGTATATGTTTTCTAGCTCATATGCATGGTCTTCTTCTTTGATGGGCTCTGTGTATCTGGGGCCTTCATCAAGATCCAGAGGAGTGATGACCCTAAGTCCATTTCCTTCAAATGTCGTTCTTATTTTTTTCAAGTCAACAACAGTAGAATTATTGAAAGCCTAATCAATTCCTAACAGCGCAGGGTAAGGACAACTCTCATCGACTATCTCAATCAGCTTGAAGTCCATGAATGTTTTGACCCCATCAATGAATATAGGGACATATTCCAGTCTTTTGAATGGGCTCACAGCCGAATGATTGGCCATCCTAAGCCTGATGGGGGAATAGATCAACTTATTTTTTCCCATCAGTGCCCAGGTCTACTTTGTCATGGCATTGATCTTTGACCCTAAGTCGAGGACCACATAGTCTATATCATATTCTCCAATTTGATCATTCAGGTGTAGTTCCTTATTTGTCCTTCTCTTTTTGGATAGTTGATGTACTACTTTATTCAGTAGAGGATCTATCTTTCTAGCTCATACTGTTTGATCAATTTTCGTAGCTATTGTACAATGCACTCATCCTTTATCAAATTAATGCAAGTGCATAAAAATTCCATGAGCTTACTTACCTCTTTTCCTTCTCTGGGCGAAGTAGACTAATCAAATGCTAGAGGCATTCCATATTCTCTTACTTCTAGTCAAGCCTTTGATGAAGAATCCTAATCTCTCTTGAATTATTTTCTTGCTTCCTCAAATTTTGTTTCTGTTTCTTTGGGTCAAACTATTGTGTCTTTTCTGCAGATTTTTTGACTCCTGATTGTTCTGTAGTCTTCCCTGGAGTCATTATGTCTTCTCCTGTAGCAGCGCCTCCTCTAGTGATAACAACAACTCTGGGATCCACTCCACAAGGTTCTGCTGTGATTAGTTTTACTTGTTGGTTTCCTCCTCGTCTTTCATGAAGTTTGGCTAACAGCACAGGACAATATTCTATGACATGTTCAAATGAGTTGTAGTAACTGCAAGTGGTACAAGGGTTCTGACAGTCCCTTTCCAAATATATTGGATGTGTACAGTTATAAAAAATGATATGGCCTCGACCTCGACCCATACCTCTTGCCCGTCCTCTTCCTATGAATCCACCACGAGGGTTGAAGTTTCCTCTTCCTGGGGAATTCTACTGCGCAGTGTTCCCTTCCTGTTGTAATTCACCTTGAATTTTGTATACATCCCTTGACCTTTCATGCATGAGTTCATAGGCCCTAAAATCCCTGTCATCATTCCCTACCAACTTACAGAATGTGAAATACAGATTTTTGGGTGTCTGAACACATTTTTTCATGTAATAGTATTCACCAGGGTGATGCTTATTTCTACATACCTCACACCAAGGTAGGGTAACTTGCTTCAAAGGGCTCAGAGCTCCAGATTCCAAGTACTCATGGAATAGGGGACAGTTCTCTTTGTCATGGCCTTTAGTTTTTCATATAATGCACCAAATATCTTCTCTTTTATCTTTTCCCTTGTCTTTTTTCATATCTTTGACCTACAGTGATAAGCTAGTTAACTAACTTAAAATTTGACTCATACCTTAGTTGGATTCTCCCATAGGGGATGATTCTAGCTTCATGGAAATCTCCAGTTCCTGATCCTATGAAGTGATCTTCTGTTGCATCATAGGGACTCTGATGTGTGGTAAAAGGGAAGAAATAGACCATTCCTTGTTCTGCTCATCTGGGATCTGAAAAGTTAGTCGGCTCGTTAAGGTTTTAAACCTCTGATCAAACTCCCAAACAGGTTCAGCTACTCTTTGCTTGATTTCTTTCAACTTTGTAATGCATTGTGACTCTGACTTAGTTTTCTTGAATTTTGCAGCCAACACATTCTTGACCTCATTTAGTGGTTTAGGCTATGCAGTTCCTTGGACAAGCTTCATGTACCATCTCAATGCGCAGTCTCTCAGGGTAGTACTAAACTGATCTCGTTTAACAGCTTCACCGGTGACATTCTTAATACTCTATACAACTTCACATAGAAACCAGTGTTGATCAGGATCTTCATATCCATCTCCCCTAAAGGTGGATAACCTCATCTCATCTGCCATAGATAATCCTAGGTTTCCTGACTGAGTGTGCGCTGAACCACTTGTACCAGTGCTCTGAGTGTTCTAATAACTTAGGTTACTTTGGTTACTTAATGTTGTTGAAACAACAAGGGTTGTAATAGCACTTATTTCAACATTTGGCGTAGTTCCTAAAGTTTATGTCTCTTCTCGGCGAGGCTCTTCAGTTTTTTATTCTCTCAGCCCACCAGACCCTGAATGTTCCTCTTTCAATAGCTCATCCTCTTCTCCACTATAAAACCCTTCTTCTTGTAGAATAGGTTCATGATCTTTCTCAAACAAGTTCACTAAAGGAACTTCCCTGAAGGTCCTTCCACTGCGTGTATGTCCAACCTCTGTGTCGTTGTCACTGTCTGAATTCTTGAACATTAGCTTTTCAATTTGACCCATTATTGTATCTTCAATATGTTCTTCTCATGCAATACCATGTTGATCTTCAACTTCAGAAATTGTAAAACATTTCCTCCTTAAAGAAATATCTTTCGGCTTGGCTATATGACTCTACTCTGTCGATAGAAAACTTGGTAATATACCCTTCGATGGTACTATCAAACCAGTGATCTACTATTCTTGACATGATGTTATCAACTCTCTTGACCTTCTTGATCAACACCGATGTCCAAACCATAGGTGACCTAGATCTGATCTCAAAATGGGTATCTTCTAACTTGGCTAACCACTCGTATAGCTCCTTATGAATCCCTCCAAATAAAATCGCATGTATATCAGTAAAGATATACATTCCCAACTAGTCCTCGGTGATAAGATTAGGGTTCTTGTTCTGGGCTTCTGCGAAGTCCTTTTCTTTTTCTTCTATCCACTTTTAAATCTCTGTCTTCGATAGGAACCACCTTGGCATTCCCTCAAGAAGATCTCAGTCCCAACAACAGAACCATTTGTTGGCACAGGGGTAGACCCAAGGTTCAGTTCTAATGGTGCACCAACAATCCCTAACTACTATCCCTTTCGGCAATACCTGCAAAGCAGATGAAGTCTCACCCGAAGTAGCTATAGGGGGTTGTAGGACACAAATGTATACAACCAGAGGAAACATAAAGTGGATCCAATAAAACAACAACACAAAATCTAGATATATGTTACCAGCTTAGACCTACTTCACACATTTATCTGTCAGATCTAACACAATAATGAAATGACCATATATCAAAGGGATAAAGAACACAACATCAATCACACACAACGAAAAGATGTACATGGTTCACCCTCTCCCTAGGGATACATCCACAGAAATATAGTTTATAATATATTAAGTGAAAGCATACAGTCCTATCTATGCTCTTAGCTAGTAGATATTCTCTCTTTCTCTCTTCTCTCTTTCTCCCTTCCCTGTGTACCTAGATGCAGGGTTGATCTTCGCACCCAACTCAAGATCTTACAACACATAATTCTCTCTCAGCACAATACTTCCCTCTCAGTAATAACAAAAATCACTCATCATCACATCATATAACCTTGAACGAACCCATACCAGGTCCTCTTGACCTTTATTTATACATTACAATAGCTCACCAACAGCATTAGGCCGAAGCCTAAGTGCCCAAAACCCTAGATATAAAAACCCTAGGTGTCTAAGACCCTAGGTGTCTAAGACCCTAGGTCAACTTGACCCACGTTTTCAGGGCTTCGCCAACCTGTCTTTCCTTCTTTCTCTCATGGTGCTCTGGAAGGATCTACCGATGGATTTTTCCACTTGCTTAGTTGTCCATGATCTATCTTCCTTGCTGATCTATCATCCTCGATCTCCTCATCCAATGAATTTGTTTCTCTTACTTCGCTCTGTTATTTCTTCTCTTCTACTCACTTCGACCTAGTATCAGTCACTAGTCTTCCGTGTAGTTCGAATTTCATCTTTTTTTCCTTAATCTTCACTTTCTTCTAGAACCAAGGGCCAAAAGACACTCCAAGAGGAGGGTACACAGTATTTCAATCCCATCTCCTACCTAAAAACACAGGAGATCTGGAGTGGATGAAATGAAGGGTGAAATGAACAAGATTAAACCTCCTACGTTTGATGGAGAGCACCAAGAGGAGGAGGATGCTGAGACATGGCTTATTGGCATGAGGAAATATTTCCAACTACAGAATTATTCCTCTCATGCAGAAGGAATAATTTCAATGTATCAACTGAAAGGAAAGACATCCATGTGGTGGGATCAACTTGTACAGGTGTAGCACATTAAAGAAAAAAATGTTACTTGGGAGGAATTCAAAAAGTTTTTTGAGAAGAAATACTTGACTAAGAGATACTATGATATAAATATGAAAGAGTTTTTTGAACTCAAACTGGGTAGCATGTCCATGGATGAATATGAACGAAGGTTTTTGGAATTTCTGAAGTATGTTCCTTTCATCAAGGATGAGACTATCAAAATTCAAAGGTATCTAAGTGGACCTCCATCTTCCATCGGTGAAAAGATCTAGTATGATGATCCTAAAACTATGGAAGAAACCATAAGAAGAGAAAAATGCTTATATGAGAAGCAAGGAGAAAAGCCTACTTTCCAAAAGGCTTGGGAAGACAAGAAGAGATTCAAGAGAGATCAGAGGAAGAAGGGAACTAAGCCACCCTTTTTCAGAAATAGTCCTTAAGGACAACCATCTTTTAGAGATCCCAGGAAGGCTGAAATAGGTGGGAAAATGACAAGAAAGTCACCTATAGAATGTTGGGGTTGTAAAGGAAATCATAGGTGAAAATATTTCCCCAACATAAATGACAAAGTGAGAGTTGTCCACAATGTTCAGCAGGTAGAAACAATGGAGGACATGGGCAGTAGAATACCAAGGATCTATGCAGCCCTAGACAATAAGCAAGTTGAATATCAATCACATATGATTGAAGTGGAAGGTATGATCAACAACCACGCCATTACTATTTTAATTGATTTAGGAGATAGTCATAGTTATATATACCCTAGAGTGGTGGAAAGTTTTCATTTACCAATAATAAAGCATGGAAAATCTTGGTTAGTGTAGCTAGCAACATGAGCCAAGAGAAAGGTTGTTGAGTTGTGTTGGCAGCCAATTCAATTTTTTCAATTGCCCTTAAAGCTGCCTACACCTATGTCTATGAACTTCAAATTTCTGTTGCATTTTGCAAACAAAAGACATTTTTATTTCATGCGACATTTGCAAATTGGTTTCGAGTTATTTTTCATGACTGAAAGCGTAAAAAAATCCCCCATCATTCTTTGGACTGTCATGATTTACTCACTGATATTCTGATTGGTACTTACCTTTGGTTTGTTTTTCGAACTATGTCCATTTGCTTGTTATCACTCTGATTGCGCAACTTGATTTTTTATTAAATTGGTAAGGCATTGAGTATGTTGATTGATGAATTATACTTGATTACATAAGGGTCATGGTGAACTTAAAGTTTTTATATGGTATGATCCTTATTACTATAAACTCTTGACTTATCAATTTTATGAAATCTCTTGTTGCAATGTTTATAAACTTTGATTAGGCAAAAGAGCATGGTTCAC
>JZKD02S2380023.1:121943-132127 GCA_000966675.3 Picea glauca | reverse complement strand
AATCTGTAATTTGTCCATATTGTATATTTGTGCATAAGGAATGATCATAACTGATAATTAAGTAGTTGATTTGAGTTATTATAATCATAGTTAGTATTTTGTAGTTAGTAGTTTAAGGTTAGATTAGTATAGTTAAGTTAAGTTTGTTTTTATTAGTTTCTAGTTTCCTTAGTTTAGATTATTTAGCTCAGATCACTTTCTCTTTGGTTTCCTTACGAGACCTCAGAGCGGCCAACGGAGCCGTTAAACTAGTCAGGGTGGTCCATACCAAACGGCTTGGGTTATTTAGAAAACCCCGGACCGGTTCCACTCTCCCAGTTGACGGACGATCAATTTCGCCCGTCAACAAGTTGGTTAAGTCTTGTCCAGTGGACATGAATGGACTGAGCAGAAAGGTTGAATTGAACATATTACCTTTAGGTTCGTATGAATGTCTAATTGGGATGGATTGGTTGGACCAACACCATTCCATCTTAGACTGTCATAGCAAGGCATTCAATTTCCTGGATAAGGAAGGAAATCATAGAATAGTCCTAGGAATTCCCAGAGCAGTTATTGTCAAGGAAATCTCAGCAATGCAGCTGAAGAGGTGCTATAGGAAGGCTGCCAAATATTTGTATTTCATATAGAAGAGGAACCTAAGGATAAGGTGTCAAATATTAAATACCATACGGTATTAAAGGATTTTGAATATGTATTCCAGGAGGTACCCGGATTACCCTTGAAGAGAGATATTGATTTCTCTATAAAACTAATGCCTGGAACAACTCCAATGTCAAAAACTCCTTACAGAATGAGTACACTAGAGCTGAAAGAATTGCAATTGCAGCTTGAAGAAATTCTAAAGAAGGGGTATATATGCCCAAGTGTGTCACCTTGGGGTGCCCCGGTCTTGTTCGTGAAAAAGAAATATGGGATTTTAATATTGTGCATAGATTTTAGACATTTGAACAAAGTTACTATTAAGAACAAGTATCCTTTGTCATGGATCGATGATCTCTTTGATCATTTGAAGGATGCCAATATATTTTCAAAAATAGATCTTGGGTTAGGATACCACCAGGTAAGGACCAAGGATGATGACATCAACAAGACCTCCTTCAGAAAAAGGTGTGGTAATTATGAATTCACAATGGTACCATTTGGGTTATCAAATGAACCCGTTGTATTTATGTACCTAATGAATGGTGTATTCAGAGAATATCTAGACAAGTTTGTCATAGAATTTTTGGATGACATCTTGGTGTATTCCAATTCGGAGGAAGAACATGAACAATATCTGAGGATGGTGTTGCAGGTATTAAGAGAGCACCAATTGTATGAAAAATTGAGAAGGTGTTCATTCTATCAAAAGCATATTCATTATTTGGGACATATAATTACAAAGGATGGGATAATCGTGGATCTTGAGAACATTGAAGCCATCAGAGAATGTTCAGCGCCAAGAAATGTGGCAGAAGTTAGATCCTTTATGGTTCTAGCTGACTGTTACAGGAGGTTCATTGCAGGGTTCTCAAGGATAGCTCACCACATCACTTGCTTGCAAAGGAAGGAGAAGAAATTTCAATGGACAAAAGAATGTGAGAAAATCTTCTAGCAATTGAAGAAGTTCTTAACCAGTGCTCCAATCCTGAGGATTGCAGATCCAAATGAATATTTTGTAGTGTGTACAGATGCATGCAAAGAAGGAATGGGAGTATTCCTTAGCCAGAATGGATTTGTAATATGTTAAGAGTCCAGGAAATTGAAAGAGAATGAAAATAACTATGTCGCTCATGATTTGGAGTTGGTGTCCATTGTATGCGCTCTAAAGAAATGGAGACACTACCTCATGGGAAAGGGGTTTGAACTAAGGAAAGACCATAATGGTCTGAAGTATTTGTTTTCCCAACCAACCTTGAATTCTAGGTAGATTAGATGGTTGGAATTACTTTGTGAATATGACTTCGATATCAATCATATCAAAGGAAAGGAGAACAAAGTGGTTGATGCACTCAACAGAAGAGTGCATGAAATACATGCTATGACCATTATCATGTATCAAACTGATATTAAAGGCAGAATTTTGGAAGATGCAAATGCAGATTTGCAATACATGGAATTGGTAGAAAAGCTATAGCAAGGTGAGATCCTACAAAAAAGTGGAAGATTATAAATTGTAAATTGATGGGACACTCCAGTACAAAAACAAAATTTATTTACCTAATTCTCAGGAATTGAGAATTATGGTCTTGGAGGAAATGCATAATGTGCCTTATGTTGGGCACCCTATATATTAGAAAATAGTGGAAGCATTCAAGAGCTATTACGTTTGGCCAGGTATGACGAAGGATATTGAAGAGTACATCTCCAGATGTATGGAGTGTCAAAAGGTCAAGGCTGAGCATAGGCACACAAATGGGTTGCTACAACCATTTCCCATTCCTGAGTGGAAGTGGGAAGTGGTGACAATGGATTTCATTATAGGATTTCCTAGAACTGGCAAGCAGCATGATTCCATCATGGTGGTGGTAGATAAGCTTATGAAAGATGCCCATTTTAATCCATTAAAGACCACTAAAAAGGTAGCTAATGTTACCAAACTCTATATGAGAGAAGTGGCACGATTGCATGGTATCCCCAAGACAATTGTGTTTGACAGAGACCCAAAATTAACCTCCAAGTTCTGTAAGGGGTTATTCAAAGGGTTCGAGACGCATCTGAACTTCAACACTACTTATCATCCTGAGTCTGATGGGAAAACAAAGAGGGTGAACCAATTGATAGAAGACATTCTAAGGATGTCTGTGATGGACAAACCATCTAAATGGGAAGACTACCTACACTTGGTATAATTTGCCTACAACAATGGGTATCAAGCATCATTGAAGATGAGCCCATTTGAAGCACTTTATGGAAGACAGTGCAACACCCGAGTAAGTTGGGATAACCGAGATGATAGAGTAATAGTTGGTCCAGAATTGCTCAAGGAAATAGAAGAGAAAATGTTGAAGATTAAGACTAATTTAAAGGTTACCCAAGACAGGAATAAAATTTATGATAATAAGAATAGAACCCACAGGGATTTTAAAGTGGTTGATCATGTTTTATTGAAAGTGAAAGCCAACAGAAGTTCCCTGAAGTTGGGAAACTATTCCAAATTAGCAGCCAGATATTGTGGGCCATTTGAAATCCTAGAAAGGATTGGACCAGTTGCATATATGCTTGCATTGCCTCCATCCATGACTATACATAATTTGTTTCATGTTTCATTGCTTAAGAAATATATATCTGATGCTAATCATGTTATTCATTGGAATGTGATTCTGGTGGAGCAAGAAGGCGTCTTGCAAGTGCATCCGATGTGCATATTGGACTGGAAGAGAAAACAGCTCCGGAATCAATCCATAGGGCTTATAAAGGTCCCGTGGACCTGGTACGGTCCTAAGGACATGGCATGGGAGCACGAGGATGCTATGAGGGAAGAATAACCACATTTTTTTTAAGATTTTAAAAATCTTGTTGATGCTGTGTAAATAAGTTGCACTGAGGAAAATGCAAAAATAAGGGGAGGGGATTGTAATACCCCAAGGATGATCCCCAATTGTATTTATGAATTTTAAACATGTTTTGTAGGCTAGAGAGTTGAGCAATTATAAGATGGTAAGATTATGTGTTATTAGGCCGAATAGCCTAGGTGTTAAAGGCCAAGAGCCTATTTTTGTACATGTAACTATTCATATCAGTAATATAAAGACATTGTTGCATGTAGACCGACCACAAAGAAAGAGTGATGGGGGACTAATCTCCACTAGGCTAGGTAAGGGAGAGGGGGTTGAGAGGTTGGAAAGAGGGGATAATGTTAAGGGCTTAATTCCAAGAGAATAATAATTTATTATTATTCCAAAATATGTTTAGAAGGAAATGTTTTTATCCTAAGTTCCTAGGAAAGGGATCGAATGTTAAATGGAGTGCATGCAGCTCTAGGAAGACAAGTGTCAAACTGGGCACCTGCATTTAAATATGAAGAGTCATCTCGTGTTGGGGGTACGCTCCCCATTATTCCATCCTTTCTCTAACTTGTTGGGACTCCTTTGTCGACCTTTTCACACTCATGCACCCACGCAGGCACTCAGGAACTCACGCACGCACAGAGTTTGGCTCATGCTTGCATCATCTTAGCTATGCTAGACCAGTCTTCCTTCCTCCTCCTAATTTCGATCACGCATTGAGCATGTTGCAGCAAACCATTTCCACCATTGTTGAACTATGACCATTTTCACCTCTGTAAATGACTAAGACCTCCATTGCCTTACCTATCTTAGTTGTTGTGGTTTGAGAAGTAGGTTGCCAGGCATGTGAGAAACTCTCTCTCTAGGTGAAAGAGGTGGTTGTGGATTGAAGAAGTAGGTTGCCAAGCCTGTGAGAAACTCTCTCTAGGTGAGAGAGTGTGATGAAGAGTTGAGTTCTCCTGAAAGGAGTCTCGTAGTTGTTACAGAGCTCGAAGAATTCTGGTCTGGCCTGTTTTTGAAGCCCAAGGTAAGGGAACTGGAGCAGATGATGGAATGTGTAAGAATGAAGGTGTATACTCCTGGGGTGGGACATACATGTGGGGAATGAGATTCTGTGATCAATGGGTGTAAGTGGCTCCTGGGAGAGAATCCTTCCTCTTAAACTGTGTGACTTCCTATTAACCTTTCCTAGCCTTGGAATCCCTTGCCCGGTGGAGTTTAGTCCTAGCTCAGGGGTGACATACTACTGAGAGTGATGAGTAGTGTGGTCTAAGGCTGGGAGGTCCATGGAAGGTCTGCACACAGTTGGTGGTTTTACTCCAGTTAAAACATAAGTATCATTTCCGTGCTTAATTATATATGTTATGCATGACTTTTATTATTAAAATGTTATCATGTATTTCGTCGTATGTTTGAATTACTGTTAATTCCATTTGAGTCTGTATGGTAGCAATAACTTTGAGTTATGTGATTGAATTCATTATAAATGCATGTTTTATATATATGTGTGTGTGTGTGTGTGTGTGTGTGTGTGTGTTCCACAGTAGCATTGCCCAGCGTGTGAGTAGTCGGGGATGTTACAATTTGGTATTAGAGAAGTAAAGGAAGCAAAGATAAGGATTTTGTGTAGCATTACCTAGCCTATTGGTGGTCGAGGATGTTACACAAGTAGTAAAATTCAAGCTATAAAACTCAAAAAGAGGAATAATATAGTGAAAGGAATTTTTACTATGTTTTCATCAATGCCAAAGGGGGGGAATGTTGAACATGGTGTTATCTTGTCATTGATGTCAAAAAGGGTTAAATGGATTTATCATCTAGATACATATCTGGCTATACTAGTTGAAGGAATCAATAGTAAAGAACAAAGAACAATGTAGATTGTTGGATCAAAATAAGATCATGATCAGATGGTAAAGAACGAAGAAACAATGTTGATTGTTAGATCAAAATAAGAGCATGATTAGACGATAAAGAATAAATAAACGATGTTGATCATTGGATTAAAATGAAATAACTTAAAAATTCTAAGTATGGTTCATTATGGAGGTAACAAAATTTTGGCATACATTCTAATGACATCCAAGAAGAGATATGATTCTATGATTCCAAGAGTTTGGGATCCCGAGAAAAATCACTTAATAATTTTTCTAAGTACAGGTTCATAGGGGGTGACATGCTACTGAGAGTGATGCACAATGTGGTCTAAGGTTGGGAGGTTCATGGAAGGTCTGCACACAGTTGGTGGTTTTACTCCAGTTAAAAGATAAGTATCATTTATGTTATATATGTTATGCATGACTTTTATTCTTAAAATGTTATCATGTATTCTGTCGCATGTTTGAATTATTGTTAATTCCATTTGAGTCTGTATGGTAACAGTGACTCTGAGTTATGTGATTGAATTCATTAGAAATGCATGTTATATATATATATATTCCGCAGTAGCGTTGCCCAGCTTGTGGGTGGTTGGGGATGTTACAATTTTGTATAAGAGAAGTAAAGGAAGCAAAGTTAAGGATTTTGTGTAGCGGTACCCGACTTGTTGGTGGTCAAGGATGTTACACAAGCAGTAAAATTAAACTATAAAACTCAAAAAGAGGAATAATATAGTGAAAGGAATTTTTACTGTGTTTTCATCAATGCCAAAGGGGGAGAATGTTGGACATGGTGTTATCTTGTCATTGATGTAAAAAAGGGTTAAATGGATTTATCATCCAGACACGTATCTGGCTATACCAGTTGAAGGAATCAACAATAAAGAACAAATAACAATGTAGATCGTTGGATCAAAATAAGATCATGATTAGATGGTAAAGAACGAAGAAACAATGTTGATTGTTGGATCAAAATAAGAGCATGATCGGATGATAAAGAACAAAGAAACGATGTTGATCATTGGATTAAAATGAAATCACTTTAAAATTCTAAGTATGGTTCATTATGGAGGTAATGAAAATTGGGCATGCATTCTAATGATATCCGAGAAGATATATGACTATGTGAGTCCAAGACTCTGCGAGCCCGAGAAAAATTGCTTAATAATTTTTGTAAGTATAGGTTCACCTTGAAGGATGTGGAAGTTGGGCATGCATTTTGATGACAAACAAGAAGAAATGTGAGTCCCCAAGTCCGAGAGTTCATGAACCCATCACATAAACTAATTCTAAGTAAAATTCCAAGTATGGTTCATTATGGAGGTAACGGAAGTTGGACATGCATTTTGATGACACTCGAAAAGACATATGAGTCTGCAATTCTGAGAGTTTCTGAACCCGAGAAAAAACACTTAAATTTCTCTAAGTATAGGTTCATATTGGAGGCTACGGAAGTTGGGCATGAATTTTTATGAAACTCGAGAAGATATGTGAGTCTATAAGTTCAAGAGTCCATGAACCCATCACATGAAATAATTCTGAGTAAAACTCCATGTTTAAAATTAATAAGAACCTTCCACTCAATGGTTGATTATATGAACCGTCGATTTGTCTAAAGTGCCTAGATGAAATGAGCATCATCCATATCAACACCTAATTAATTCCGTGCCATTTATTTATTCGGATGATTACATCATGATATTTGTTCCCCACCAGATTTGAAGCAAAAATAGGTCATCCATCTCACTGGGCGATTAAGTCAGAGTCATTGGATCAAGATATTCTTAGGAGTAAGGTAGGCAATTGGATCAACTCATGGGTGAAATTTCAACCGTTCGTTAATAAAACGTAAAGTGGGTTGAAGGAAGCACATAGGTGCCTAAAACAATTAGGCATGAATAACAGATATATGCACATTGAAATCAATGGTTAAGATTTAATCTTGATCTTGATTAGACAGTAGCTAAGTCTCTACAAAACCAGAGCTTAGTGAAAGGAAGAAATTAACCATTTTAGTCAATTTCATGAAGGTTTTGTCAGATCAATAATTCCATAAGAAAGATTGACATGAGAAAGAACAAAACATAATTAATCTACAAGGAATTTGAAGTCGATTAGGTTAATTTTTTATTACAGACTATTGTAAATGAAGAGGCACATTGATTCATTGAAAAGACACAATGGTTCAGTGATGCACATCGTTTGGAAGGATATATAAACTCATAAGAATGAAGAATGAAAGTGTGACTTAGGATATATTTGAGTATACCTGAAGCAAAGTCACCAGAATATATGACAGTAAAAATAAAAATTGTGCAGTGAGGGTGGAAGGGAGGAGCTAGGACGGAATGTAGTGTTATTCGGGTATAATCTTGAAACAACAATGGGTCAGTGCTTCCTTTCAAGTTGGTGCTTGAATAATTCATGGGGTTGGAGCCTCCTTTCAAGTGGGTACTTGAAGAAAATAGGGAGTTGCAGCTTCCTTAAGTAGGTGCCTGGAAAAAGGAAGGGGATTCATGTCTCCTAGAGTTGGTGCTCTAAAAAGGATTGGTGTCCTTCAAAATCACTGCTTGTTTTTATACATAAATTGTAATTCTTATTTATGATAAATAGTCGATTATTTTTTAACTCTTTTTTAATTCATTGTTGTGTTTGGAAAAGTTATAAAAATAACTACTAATTGGATAAAAGGTAATATTGATTCACCCCCCCTCTCAGTATTTCCAACAGGTTGGAGGTTGTTGAAATACCTGCCCAGCCTCAGGGCAGGGATGATTTTAAGGATGGAAATTTATTTTAAAATGTAGAAACCTTGGCGAATCTTACTAATCCTTCATATGCCAACTATAAAATGTTTGGTGATATTTTTGTAAAAATATTCAAATTTCTAAGGATTTTGTATAGTTCGTATAAAAGTTTGGTGATTTTTAAAGTAAAATAATTTTATCCTATAGAATTTGGGTGAATCATTTTTAGAATAGCAAATCTTGTTTTGGGAAAAACCATGGAAAATTATCTCATGAGCAAAATTTAGCCCCTAAAATAATCCCTTCCTCAGGGGAGCAACACAAGAAATTGAGTAGCGGGAAATACAACATTCTGATAGGGGGAGTCACTCTCACGATGTGCACAGCCAAAAGGACAACTCCCTTTTCCATTGATGTCAAAGGGGTAGAAACATACAACTGTGAAAAATAAGATCATACAACCAAGGGAGGTGAAGGCCAGAGGAACACACTGATAGGGGGATAATCTTAACAATAAGAGTTTCCATCAATGACAAAAAGGGGCATTTGTTTATTATATGTTCTCATTGATGTCAACAAGCTCACATACAGTGTGGCGCAAATATGGCACATTTTCAGAGGAAGTGCGCAAAAGGCTTGCAAAGGAAGTGCATGGAAGGATTCACTTACAGAGGAAGTGTGTGGAAGGCTTGTGGAGGAAATGCGCAGAAGGATTCACTTACAAAGGAAATGTGTGGAAGGCTTGCAGAGGAAGTGCATGGAAGGATTCTTTCTAGTACTGTACTATTGCAGATCTATATGAAATGGAACTCCTAGAATAAATCGTGAAAGGGTGAAAACAAAAGTGTGTAGAAGGATTGAAGGATCAAGGGATCAATGATGAAAAAGAAATAACATAAGTGATTGAGTCTACCAGGAGTAAGAATAGGATAGGAGGATAGCCTATGATATAGTATAGAAGTAAAGTGGAATGCGACAAATTCCCTTTCCCATGATCATGGAATGACTCAATGGATGTTTATGCTGCAGCGCAAAGATTTTTTGATCAAGCAACAAGTGATAGAGTGAAATGCGACAGAGTGTGTGGAAAATTGTGCAGTTGATAATCTGCAGGGCGCCTTGAGCCAATGCGACAAATGGTGCAGTGAAGTGTGACAAGATGAATTCTGAAGTAGAATGCGACATAATGAGTCACCAAGGGAACTTACAGTCTGATGGGTCAATTCAGTAGGAACACTGCAGGACAAGTGCGACAAGATGAATACTTATGACTTGTGTATTCCTCTCTGAATATATCTGTATAGTGGATGTTTTGTAAACTAGAATGAAATTATTGTGTCATTCTTCAAGAGATGCTCAGATAATATGGAGCACAATCGTAGAAATACTTTTTCCATTTGATTTAGTCAAATTTTGTCCACAATGTAAAATTCATGCATCCACATACTTTACTTAGACAAAATTGTAACTGACGGGATATTGATCTGGCCAAATTTTTTCCACAATATAATTGTCATACTTTATTTAGACAAAATTGTAACTGACAAGATTTTGATGTGGTCAAAGTTTGTCCACATTGTAAATGTTACATGTCCACATATAGGAAGGTGAAATCAGGAAAATTAGTATAAGTGTGGATTTGTTCTAATCGTGGATGTGTGCACGAAGTGAGGTGGAAGATGATATTGTAATAGTTCGTAGGAACAAAAATGTGAATTTGTCAGGATGTGTTGAAAGATTTAGTGATGTACCATATTTTTCTGAGTTTAGGGTGGTAGGGTGGTACTAGGGTGGTTCAAAGATCATTGAGGATTGGTGTCACCATTTTTTTAATAGATTAGTTCCTGAGAGGATTGGTGTCCTCATTATCTGTGACAGGTTGGTTTCTGAGACGATTGGTGTCCTTATTTTTTGCGACAAGTGGGTTCCTGTTGAGATAAAAATTTATAACTTGTAAGTTGGTGCTTGCAGAAGGACATAAAGAACATGTTTTTTGGTTTTTTCCCGCATTGGGTTTCCACGTAACAATATTTTTGTACTATGTTCATTGTGTTTTTTTTTTTTTTTTT
>JZKD02S2380023.1:103299-121893 GCA_000966675.3 Picea glauca | reverse complement strand
ATCAACAATTATGCAATCCTCGCTTGAGCCGTTGGTGATTTTGACTAGAGTATGAAGCAATTTTGGGGAGCCTCTTATCATCCATGTTGTTTATCTAGTTCTTGTACATTAAGTACCTAATCATAGTTGTGCTCTCAATGGGGGAAAGTCTCTCTTCTATGAAGAGGATAGGATAGGGTGTATTTCCTTTAATTTTGCACTAATGAGTTATAAACTTCTTTTGTATCTTCTATATATTTCTATGGGACTCTCAAGAGATACCACAACCTGAAACTTCACATTCATATAAGATAACAAGAGTGGCAAGAGTCTCAACGAGTATATTTTTCTTATCCCATAGACAAAGGTCTACTAATTTACAATTATTCTCAAGCCCATAATAAGTTTTCCACCCTCCATTTATCCTTTTCACAATGTTATAGTTCCAATTGATCTTGTGATGAATATTAATTCCAAGATACTTGTATGAAGGAACTTTGATCTAGATTATGATGAGAATGAAATGAGACAAAAAAGTGTATATAGAAAAGAACAAAAATATAAAGTGAAATATTAATGAATAAGACAGAAAAAAATTGTAGAACACAAACTGGCAAAATGGGGTAGCTTATCTCTGAAAAGAAAGAGATGTTGGCTATGCTTCATTTGCAACAAGCTTTACATCACACTCCATTGTGTGCTTAAAGGGCCTCCTTCACGTCAATTATATATGAGAGAGTGAGAGGATAAAAATTAACATGATGCATGTGGGTTAGACTAATCTAAGTTTATAAAATGCCATAGGCATGTAAAACACTAGGACTTCAAGGGTAGTCACCCATCCCCACCCATCACAGTACTACTCAATTAACAAATGAATATGGTATTACATTCCATTCCCCATCAAAATGGTGAATATCATGGTTTATCAAAACCATAGGCTCAAAATTTTGATTTAGTAGAAAAGGTGGTTGGCCACTTAGATCCACCTGGATCACACTTCCTCCAAGCTATTGTTGTCATATAAGAAAGTATCATAGGTGATATTGTTGGATTTAATTATCATAACATTCATTTGGCTAGTGTTCATATTCATTCCTATACTAGAGAATAAGTCCTTGAGGATTTTAAGTTTCTTGCTAAGCTCATAAGGATTCCTTTCCATAAGAACAATATCATCGGCATAGAGAATAAGGACGATGACTATACTAGAAATAGTTTGTCCAACACAACCTATAGCTTCCAAACAATCTTTTAACTTGTTGATGTATATGATAAAAAGGGTAGGTGGTCAGGGACAACATTGTTTGACTTTTATATTGTAGTTAATTTCATCTGACCAACCCTCGATACTCCTAAACTTGGAAATAATATTCTCATACAAGCTTACTGCAACAACTCTCAACCAAGAGGGAATGTTTGGCTTTTCTAACCTATTCCAAAGGTTATTCCTAGGCATAGTGTAAAAATATTTCCTAAATTCAATGAAACAACAAAGGATATTGGTTTTATTTTTGTGACACTCCTTTGTTATTATCCTAAGCATGACAAGGTTGTCCACAGTTTAATGATAACCTCTAAAACTGGCCTATCCTTTAGCTCTTTTTCCATGGCTTTATAGCCATATTCTTATCTTATTTTCCAAAATACTTCCATATAGTTTAGCTAAAATGGGGATAATCATTTTGGTCCTATAATTAGAGGGATTTATTTTATCCCCACTTTTAAAAATAGGTACAATAAGACTTTGAGTCCAGGGTTTAGGGAATCCCTACTTGATTGCTAAATTGAAGAACTTATATTTGTAAGGGATCAATAAGGTCCTCCAAGTTTTAATATTTCAACTTGGTAGCCTTCAATATCCTTATCTTTCCCATTTGCAAGGAGCTTAACCCCAAACTTTATGTCTTCCATAGAAAAACTTCATCCTCTATAGGAAAATTTTGAATGTTTTCCAGGCCATTAGGGGATTCGTAAATATTTTTAAGGTATGAATTCTAGTATATTAGGGGAATCATATCATTTTCTTTAGTTTTACGAGTCAATTTTACCTCCAAAATTTCTTTGGAACTAGTTAGATAGGTGCAAAAGCTTCTCTTTCTTTCTATTTATGTAGTGCCTTTTTTTTCCTTTTAATTAGGGATTTGTATCTATTAATCTTATCTTATTTCAAGGACTCATTAGAGGCATCCCTAATGGCTTCTCTAGTAAGCTTACACTCGGCATCATACCAAGGTTTGGAAATTCTATTTTTCTTTTTTACACAATACTTCGATAGAGAAATTGTTTATGGAGGAAAAGAGGGTTGTCATAAAATTATGATATATATATATATATATATATATATATATATATATATATATATATATATATATATATATATATATATATATATATATATATATATATATATATATATATATATTGTAACATCCCTAGCCACCTAGGTTGCGACACGATACATGAGAGAACTCCTTTTTCTCTATGAAACATATTGTAACATACCCAGCATCTAGCTGAGCCATGCCACATAAATTTTTTGAACTGCATGCAATTAAAATATATACACACATAACTCTTGCGGATATATATATATATAAACGTAATCAAACAAATACATCTGTAAATGCACAGATTCACACTGAAATAACAGTAAACGTATGCATGCAGCATATACAGGAAATACCCATAAATATACAGATAGATATAACCACACATAAGATAAACCCATAAAAATACATACGTAAATGACAATGTAGCATGTAAATTTATCACACAGTTGACACTTATCTTGGTAAGAATATCACCAACTTCATGAAGACCTTCCATGAAGCTCCCATCCTTAGACCACGCTGCTCATCACTCTGAACAATGGGTGACCCCCGAGCTGAGACTAAAATCCACCCGGGTAAAGGGTTCTTAACCATGCTAATGAATCATAGACAACATGAAAGACTTTGTCACAAGTGCCAACTCCAACTAATAGCCTACAGTACCTCATTCCCCACATGTATGTCCCACCCAGGTAGTGTGCCCCTTCTCTACTTAACAGTCTTTCATCTTTCGCACTTCCCTTCCAGACTTCAACAACAGGCCAGACGAGAAGTCTCAGAGCTCTGTAGTTGCAGTTTAGCACCTTCAGGAAATCAATTCCCAACGATTCTCTCACCCAGATAATTTCTCATGTGCTTGACAACCCGCCTCTTCAATATCCCACGGGCCTGACAACCCACTTCTTCAGTCCAACTCCCAAGATAACCATCTACACAAACAAGTATGGCTATGGATACAGGTTCAAATACAGTGACAGGAAGTATGGAGGATAGTTGACTGCATGAGTGAATGCTCATGGATGATTGACTGGATGAATGAATGATGGATGAATCCTCAAAATAATGATCGAAAATGAACTAAGTCTAAACAATATGTATGCATTCCCCCAACTTGACACTTGTCATGTTGGAAGCTACTTTGGCCCACTTGTCCCCAACTTTGGAACTTAGGATAAAATAATTAAACCTACTTTATACTTTAAGAAATATTAATATAATATTCCTTTTTGGATTAATCTCCCTACCTTATCCCTTTTCCTTAAATTTTATCCCCTCCCTTTCCTAAATAGTGGAGTTTAGTCCCCCATACTCTTTTATCATGGTCGGTATGCACACAACGATGTATTTTATATTAATGTTAAGACATATACCAAAGTAGGTGCATTGGCCTTTAACATCTAGGCTCTCTGGCCTAATAATCACAAAACTGACTCAACAACCTATAAAACAATGCATATACACAAAGGCTCACTGGTCTTAATATCATGCACACTTAATATGTTGCACACGGTATCCCAGAATGTGCACACTTCATCATTTTACTGTGCAATACATGCACACACTATGCCATGAAAGGTGCATACAAAAATGGTATCAAACAACTCACCAGCTTAAGTACATTACAATTGGGTTCAGCTTAGGGATATTACAATCCCCTCCCCTTATTTATGCACTGTCCTCAGTGAATTATGTACTCATACACAACAAAATTTCAAAAATCCTCAAAAATATGTGGATATGTTGCCCGCATTGCATCCTCATGCTCCCAAGTAGTGTCCTCAGGACCGTACCAGGTCCATTAGACCTTTACAAACCCTATGGCTCAATTCTAGAGTTTTTTGATTTTCCGGTCCAGAATGAATATCGGATGCACTTAGAAAGTGCCTTCTTGCTCCACCTGAATCACATTCCAATCAATAACATGATTATCATTAGGTGTATATTTCTTGAGAAATGATACATGGAATACATTATGAATAGACATAGATGCAAGCAATGCAATCATATAATCTACTGGACCAATCCTGTCTAGGATTTCAAATGTCCCACAATAGTGAGATGCCAACTTTGAACAATTTCCCAACTTCAAGGAACTTCTGTTGGCTTTCACTTTCAAAAATACATGTTCTCCCACTTTAAATTCCCTGTGAGTTCATCCCTTATCAGCATAGCTTTACTGCCTATCTTGGGCAGCCTTTAAAGTTTGTTTTATTTTTATCATTTGCTCGTCCATTTCCTTGAGAAAATCAGGCCCAACCACTATTCTATCTATTGGGTTATCCCAACTTACTGGCGTGTTGTACTTTTTTCCATAAAGTGCCTCAAATGGGCTCATCTTTAGAGATGTTTGGTACCCATTATTATAATCAAACTCTACCAAGTGTAGGTAGTCTTCCCATTTTCATGGTTTATCCATCACATACATCCTCAACATAACCTCAATCACTTGATTCGCCCTCTCTATTTGTCCATCTGATTTTGGATGATAAGTTGTACTAAAATTCAAATTTGTTCCAAATCCATTAGATAATCTTTTCCAAAAATTTGAAGTAAATTTTGGATCTCTATCAAACACAATTATCTTGGGTATGCCATTTAATCTAGCAATTTCCCTCATATAAACATCAACAATGTTGGTTGCCTTGTGAGTGAGCTTAACTAGAATAAAATGGGAAACTTTAGTAAGCTTATCCACCACTACCATGATAGAATCATGTTGCTTGTTTGTTCTGGGAAGTTTGGTAATGAAATACATTGTCACAACTTCCCATTTCCACTCAGGAATGGGTAATGGATATAGAAAACTAGTTGGGTGTCTATGCTCAGCCTTTAACTTTTGACATTCCAAACATTTGGCAATAAAATCTGCAACTTCTTTCTTCATGCCTGGCCAATAATATTGGCCTTTGAAAGCTGCAATAGTTTTCTGATAACTTGAGTGCCTAGCATAAGGTACATTATGCATTTCCCTCAATATCATATTTTTCAATTCTTGGGAATTTGGTACATAAATTATGCCCCTGTACATGAGAATTTCATCATTATCTAACTCATATTCTTCAATTTTCTTCTACAAATTACCTTGTTGTAATTTTGCCACTAATTCCTTGTATTGAAAATCTAATTTTGAATCCTCTAAAATTTTGTGTTTCAAATCTGATTGGTAGATTCTAATGGTTGTATCATGCAATTCATGCACTCTTCTGCTAAGTGCATCAGCCAATTTGTTCTCTTTTCCCCTAATATGTTTTATATCAAAGTCATATTCACTTATAAATTCTAACCATCTGATTTGCCTATCATTTAAAGTTGGTTGATCAAATAAATATTTCAGACCATTATGGTATGTCCTTAGCTCAAATCCTTTCTCCATGAGGCAGTTTCTCCATTTCCTCAAGGCATGCACTATGGCTTCCAACTCCAAATCATGAGTGGCATAATGGCTTTCATGCTCCTTCAACTTCCTTGACTCATAACATATAACAAACCCATTTTGACTGAGGACTCCACCAAGTCCTTCTTTACATGCATATGTGCATACAATGAAGTCTTCATTTGGGTCTACAATCCTTAGTATTGGAGAACTTGTTAATAATTGTTTCAAGTGTTGGAAACTATTTTCACAATCCAATGTCCATTGAAACTTCACACCCTTTCTTTGCAAGGAAGTGATTGAGTGTGCAATCTTTGAAAATCCTTCAATAAATCTCCAAATTAGCCTGAAAGTCCGATGAATGATATGACCTCTGTCGTATTCTTTGGCACTGATCATTCTCTAATGGCTTCTATCTTCTCAAGATCCATTATTGTCCCATCCTTTGAAATGATATGTCCCAAATAATGAATTTGCTTCCGATAAAATGAGCACTTGCTCAATTTGGCATACAACTGATGCTCCCTTAATACTGGAAACACCATCCTCAAATTATTCTCATGCTCTTCTTATAACTTAGAATACATAATAATGTCATCCAAAAAGACAATGACAAACTTTTCTAAATATTCTTGGAAAACACCATTCATTAAGCACATGAAAATAGCTGGTGCATTTGAGAGCCCAAATGGCACCACTGTGAACTCATAATGACCATACCTTGCTATGAAGGTGGTATTTCTGATATATTCCTCTTTAATCGTTACCTGATGGTATCCTGACCTGAGATCTATCTTTGAAAATATATTTGCATCCTTCAATTGATCAAAGAGATCATCAATCCTTGGCAAAGGATACTTGTTCTTTATAGTCACTTTATTCAACTGTCTGAAATCAATGCACAATCTTAATGTCCCATATTTATTCTTCACGAACAAGACTGGGGCACCCCAAGGTGACACACTTGGGCGTATATACCCCTTCTTCAGAAGTTCTTCAAGTTGCATTTGCAACTCCTTCAATTCCGGTGTACCCATTATGTATGGAGTCTTTGACACTGGAGTTGCTGCAGGCACTAAATTTATAGAGAAATCAATGTCTCTCTTTGGGGGTAGTCTTGGTACCTCCTTGAACACATCTTCAAACTCTTCCAAGACTTCATGATATTCCAAATTTGGCACCTTGTCTTTAGGTGTCTCTTCCATATGTGCTGCAAATATTTGGCACCCTTTTCTGTAACATTTCTTCAGCTGCAATGCTGAAATTTCTCTGATGGTTACTTCCCTAGGAATTCCCTACACTTTCCTTAGGCTCCCTTCCTCATCCAAGAAAGTGAATGCCTTGTTATGATAGTCTAGGATATCATGATGTTGATCCAACCAATCCATCCCAATTAGACAGTCATAGGAACCTAAAGGCAAGCTTTTCAAATCTTCCTTGGTGTTCATTCCATTCATGTCCATAAGTCATGACTTAACCATCTCATTAAATTTTCTTTTGGCTTTGGTAGCCAACTGCACCAACCAATATTTTCCATGCTTGCTTCTTGGAAAATGAAAGCTTTCCACCATCTTAGGATCTATATAACTATTATTAGCTCCTGAATCAATTAAAATAGCAATGGTTTGGTTGTTGATCATACCTTCCACTTCAATCATATGTGGTTGATACTCTTCTTGCTTGTTGTCCAGGGCTGCATAGATCCTTGGTACATTTATGCCCATGTCCTCCATTGTTTCATCTTGCTGAACATTGTGAACAGTACTCACTTTTTCACCTCTGTGAGGACAATCTCTGAACATATGATCTCCTTTACAACCCCAACATTGAATAGGTGGTTGTCTTGGCCTTTGACCCCCTATCTCAATCGTTCTGGGTTCTCTAGAAGTTGGTTGTCCCTGAGGATTATTTCTAAATAATGGTGGCTTAGATCCCTTCTTCCTTTGATCCATCTTGAATTTCTTTTTATCTTCCCAATCGTTTTGGAAAGTTGGCCTTGATTTTTGTTGATCATATATGCATTTAGCTCACCTTATGGTCTCCTCCAATGTCTTTGGATCATCATACTATGGTTTTTCACTGATGAATGATGTCAATCCACTCAAATAACTTCGAATCTTAATTGTCTCATCCTTAATGAAAGATACATACTTCAAAAGTTCTAAAGACTTTCTTGCATATTCATCTATAGTCATACTTCCAAGCTTGAGTTCAAAGAAATATTTCATTTTCTTGTCATAATATCTATTAGTAAAGTATTTCTTCTCAAAATACTTCTTGAATTCCCTCCAAGTAACACTTTTCTCTTTAATGTGTTGCACCTACACAAGCTGATCCCACCACATGGATGTCTTTCGCTTGATTTGATAGATGTCAATTATTCCCTCTGCATGAGAATAATACTTATGCAATTGAAAATACTTTCTCATGCCCAACAACCATGTTGTTTTATCTTCATCCTTTTTGTGCTCACGATCAAATGTAGGAGGTTTGATTTTGTTCATTTATCCTTGCAGTTCATCCACCCCATAAATCTTATGCTTCATGATGGGGGATGGACTTGAGCTGCTATGTGCTCTCTTATTGTAACGCCTCGGGGAGTGGTGCTAACACTTGTTTCTCTTCTTTTCTCTTCAGGAGACATGTGACTTCTTGATTTTCTTGAGCCACTCTCCTTATCCAATTTATTTTCTATTATGTTCAAGCTCTGCAATAACTTCATGTTGAAGTCCTCTTATTTCTCATTGGCTCTCATAAGCCTCTCATTATCATCTTTATGTCTTTGGACATCCTTCTGTAAATTTCTAATGGTCTCTACCATATTCATGTTTCCATCCCTTCCTTCTCCATGTCCATTGGAGTTTGTTCCTTCAATGCCCAAATGGACATCCATCCCTATGATCTCATATTCCTGATTGTAAGGGCCTTGTGCCTATTCCATTACTCTGGACTCTATGTTGATCTTAATCTGATCAAGTTTTTGTTATCTCTGCAAAATGTGCATCCAACAAAACTTTGTCAGACTAACTGTTTCAACAATTTTATAAAAATATGAACCATTCCGATTCAATAATATATCAAAACTATTTCTTCTGATTTAATAAAAAATTGAATGCCTAGATCAATTTTTTGGGTGGATAATTATATTCCACTATCATATACCTTTCCAATGCATGCTCCCATGCTCAATTCTGAGTCTTGAGCAGAAAGTTATGGCTATTTGAAAATTGCCCATTAATTTTTTTCTGTTCATTTTTCAACTTGGCGCAACTCTGCACTGTAATTATGCAATTTCGCACCTACTCCATTGGATTTTTTATAGGATCTCAATTTGGTTTCTTCATATACATATTATGGACACTCTGTCCAAGTTTCACCTCTTTTTGGGTTTCGGGCTGCTAGTTACAGCCTGCTGGAGTTCTAGGCCAATTTGTGTTTTTGGTATGGAATGTTACAGGTACCTTCTTTTCCATATTAAACATGATTAGCATGCCCAGAAATTTAATTCATCTCTGGGAATGTCTTATATGATTCAATAGCTTTCCATTTACTACTCCTATGCCAAAATCTGATTCCGGAGCAGAATGTTATGGCTCTTTGAAGTTAGTTGGGTCTTGAAATTTACTCTCCATTGTTTGTGTTGTAACTTTCTCGTAAAAGCTTTGTTTGATGAATGCTTTACACCATTAGAAATCTCTCTACGAGATATTTTATTTTCCCACATGGCATTAAAATTTAGCGCGCACACCCACACACAAACATTTTTCCACGCGGTACCAAAAGTTAGTGTGCACACCCGCACACTAACATTTTTCCACGCAGTACCCAATTTTTACATATCCCAAGATTTTTACTGCGCAACATGCATTTTTGGTGCACCCACCTGTGCACATTCATTTTTATGCGCATCAATTCCTCGTGAATTCTGCTACAGAAATTGGGGCTTTTGCTTAAATTTTTCGCAATTTCTACCATAGACATTTGGCAACCTATGAAATTTTCTCAATTTCACCCCGATAACACCAATCCAACCTCTATAACAACAAATCGTTGTGGGTTGACATTCCTAGAACGAATTTCCCCAAAATCAATTCACGAATTGAGAGAAGTGTTCCAAGATCATCATAGTTTTGATGACTTACGAGGTTAGGAAGGTCTATATTGTGGTAAATATTTTTAAATTGGGATCTAATTTGGGAATAGGTAGGGTAATCTTAGCGGAAGTGTTTTTCATCTTCAACCCTCTTAGTGTCACAAAGATGACATATTCTTCCATCCCACAGTGTTTTCAGAATTGTCCAACGCGTAGTTTCTTTATGTAGCTCGATATAGTTTGTTCTTATTTTAGCAATGTTGATTTTATTCTTTGCACTTCTAGAAAATGAGAGGTACTTTTGATCTTCTAAATTAGGTTTGACCATGGTCCACCTCCTTATAGTATCTTACTTTCCTTTTATCCTCTAATTCTTTATCATACCACATATTCTCCTTAAATTTACAAGTGATAATATTTGTAATATTATCGGTATTCTACATGATGGCTTCTTCTTGTATTCCCAAATGATTTAGCCAAGATGTGACATATTTATTCCATCCCCTCTTGAGTCGTTGATGGTTTTGGCTAGAGTTTGAAGCAATTTTTGGGAACCTCTTGTCATACATATTGTTTATCTTGTTCTTGTAACTTAGATATCTAATCATAGCAATGCTCTCGATGGGAGAAAGGATTTATTTTATGAGGATAGGATAGGTTGTGTCTCCCTTAATTTTGATATTATAAGTTATAAAATTATTTTGGATCAATTCTTTCTTTCTCTGGGATTATATAGAGATACTGCAACCCCTAATTTCACATCTATCTAAGTTAACCGAAGTGATGAGAGTGTGAAAGAGGAATTATTTCTTATCCCAAAGACAAAGGTCCAATTATTTGCAATTGTTTTCAATCCCATAATAATATTTCAACCCTCCATTTATCCTTTTCTCAATGCTATGGTTCCAATTGAGATTGTGGTGAATATCAATTCAAAGATATGTGTATGAAGGAACTTCCTCCAGGATATTGTTGTCATATACAAAGGTATCATATGTGATATTTTTGGATTTAATTATCATAACCTTTGTTTTGTCAGTGTTTGCAGTCATGTCCGTACTAGAGAATAATTCCTTGAGGATTATAAGTTGCTTACATGGGTCATAGGGACTATTCACCTTAAGAACAATATCATCAACATAAAGAAGAAGGATGATGATTATACTAACGAGATTTGGGCCAACACAACTTGCATCCTCCAAAAAATATTCTAAATTATCAATAAAGATTCAAAAAAGGGTAGGGGATAGGGGGAAACCTTGCTTGACACCTATTTTACAGTTAATTTATTCCTACTAGCCCTCAGTGTTCCTAAACTTGGAAATAACTTTGTCATATAGCCTTACTGCAACAGATCTTAACTTGAAAGGGACTTTAAGCTCTTATAACCTACTCCAAAGGTTAGTCATGGGCACAATGTCAAAAGTTTTTCCAAAATCAATGAAACAGCAAAGGAGATCATTTTTATCATTATGACACTTCTCTGCTATGATCCTAAACATAACAAGTTGTTCTATAGTTGAATGGTGGCATCTAAACTCAGTTTGTCCTTTATCTCTTTTTCCATTTCTTTCTAGCCATGTATTGATCTTCTTTTCCAAAATACTTGTGTATAACTTAGCTAAAATGGGGCTAATCATAATGGTCTTATAATTAGAGGGATTTCTTTTATCCCAGTTTTAAAAATAGGTACAATGAGTCTTTGAGTCCAATGTTTTGGGAAACCTTGTTCGATAGATAAATTGAAGAGCTAATGTATGTGAGGGATGAGGACAAGTCCTCCAGATTTTAATATTTCATCTTGGTAACCTTCAATGTCCTTAGCTTTATATTTTTAGAGCTGCTTAACCCCAAACTTAATGTCTTCTATAGATAACACATCATCCTTTGTAGAAATGTTTGAAATGTTGTCCATGACATTAGGGGATTCGTAAATATTTTTAAGGTAGAAATTCCAATCCTTCAAGTGAATCCTATTATTTTATTTAGTTTCATGAGTTATAATTTTCCTCCAATTTTCTTAGGATCTATCTTAAATAGGTGCAAAAGCTTCTCTTGCTTTATATTTATATAGTCTCTTTTTTTCTTTTTAATTGAGGTTTTGTATCTATTTATCTGATCATATTTTAATGATGCATTGGAAGCATCCCTAATGATGTTTCTAGCAATTTTACATTCATTATCATACCAAGGGTTAGGTGTACTATTTTTATTTTTACATATCACCTCGATAGAGAATTTGTTAATGGAAGTATAGAGGATTTTTGTAAAATTTAGATAGTCAACTTCAATATTGTTCTGATATGTTAAGAGATTTAAATCATTAATTAAGTCATTTAATAAAATATCAACTTTCTCTTTGTCAAAATTTAAGTTCCTTTACTTACCAGAGTGTTATTCAATGGATCTTTTGTGCATGGAAAATTTTATAGTCGGGGTTAAAGGTCTATGATCAAAATCAATTTCATGGTCATCTAAAAGATCAAAGTTCACTATTAGGTTGTATATGGGGATATATGACATTACATAATCAATGACATTGTTACCTAGCCCTTGGATAGAAGTCATCATGTTAGATTTTGGCCACTTCCTTATACCATTTAAAATTATTAAATATTGATAACTACAGAGGTTGATTGACTCAGTACCAAAACAATTATCGATTAGGTCTTCTAGGTTTCTTTTGTATCTATTAGATAAAACAAGGTCCCTATCTAGCCATAGAGGATTAGGGTTGGAATCATTACTCAAAACAATAGCTTTATAAGTTGCAGTTCTAGTATTAAAGTCTCCTAATCGGAGGATACTACCTTCATTTTTCATATTGTAGATATCTTTCTCTAATCTTTTGTAGGGACCGTTCTTATCTGATTGTTTTTTGTATATTAAAAAAAAACAAACGAAGTGGCCATTTATGTTAAAATTAAAAACAAATAATGGATTTTTACCATTGTTTTGGCATGTATTGACACAATAATTTAAAATATCATTTTTATTTTAAATTGATGATGATGATGATTAACATCCACTAAGAGAAAAGTTGGTCTATCAAACCTTAAGAAGGTATGGGATTAATTGAATTTCTTTATAATTTTATTTATCTGCCCGAAAAGTATAAAGAGAAGAATTCCAAGATCACCATATTTTTGTTGAGTTAAAAGGTTAGGAAGATTGGTAATGTGACAAATCTTTTGAAATTTATATTTGATCTAGGTATATCCCAGACATTTTAAGAGAAAGTGTTTTTCACCTTCAACCCTCTTAGTGTCACAAAGATGACAAATTTTGTCATGCCAAGTTGTTTTGGGAATTGTCCAACCCCAATTTCACTATGGATCTCATGTAAATTTGTTCTTATTTAACAATGTTGATTATCTTATTTACACTAATCAGAACATAGATATACTTTTGATCTTCTAGATTAAGGTTGAGCACCTTCTTATAGTATCTTAATTTTATTTTACCCTCTAATTCTTTATGGAACCATAATTGTTCCTTAAATTTAGATGTAATAATATTTTTAATATTATCTTTATCCTATAGAATGATGTATTCCTTTACTCTCCAATGATTTACCTGGTACTGAGCATATTTATGCCATAATATTAAACAATGAATAATAAGATTTTAATATTTTTTTTGTTAATCTATCCACACCAGATTATATTATCTTAAAAAGATATTGTGCAATTATTGTGTTGTTGGTTTGCCACTAGGGAAACTAGACCAACAACAATAAATCATTTTGTCTAGTTTAGTTGTCTTTAGATACCATTTTCTTTAGAGACCATTGTAACTTGAAAATATAGTCCAGGAGGTTCCAAAAATTGAGAACAACATAGTAGAGTATAATAATAACCCGCTTGACATACTAATAACTATAAGGAGTTGGGGATACATCTCCCAAACCTCTGATACTAAAAAATAGAAAAACTATCATGGAAATCATGGAATAGTTAAAACAAGGGAGGATGGTCATCCACCATAGGAACCTAGGACTAAGGCTAGTCCAACTTGGAGAAGTCCAGACCAGCTATCTTCTCGACCAACAAGTTGAGCTTGTGGTCCAAGAGCTTTATCTGGGGCTACACACCATCTAATTGGAAGAGGATTTCTTGATGGGATTCATGTCTTTCCACCAACATTTTACCCATTAGCATTTTCATATGCCAATAGAGGTAAATCGTACGGTAATATTTGAATTCCCTTACTAGAATGGAGCCAGGATCAAGAATCCAGGGGTGCATATTTTTGGTGACCTCTTTATTAGAGATGAATTTCCTGAGCACGTTTACATCAAATTCTGCAAGATCAATATGAACCTGGATTTATGGGGGAGTGTGCACTTGATAATCATAGACTAAACCTACTTCTTCTAAGTGAACTCTAGATATTATTACCCTATGAAAACCACCCATGAGAGGTGATGGGAACCACCTCGAGTCATAAGAACAATCAAGAAGGGAGAGTAGTAGAGTAGTTGGAGTGAGGGAGTGGCTATAGGGCATGATAAGTGATCTGGATTTTATGAGAAGAACGAAATGACTACATATTATTAATAGGTTCTTAACACAAAATAACATAGATACAGTAAAACTGGTTTTATATTCAATAAGTAAATAAGTTGAAACTGTAAAATGCAGCAGAAAACAAGCTTGTTGGAATGGTGGTAGCTTATCTCTAAGAAGAGATGTGACGGTTGCGCTCATTCGCAAGAACATGGTTACAATGAGGCTTTGAAGGCCTTTTTACAATAAAAAGGAATGTCAAAATCCCTAGACATCTAGAAACCTAACCCTAGGAGATGAAGCGCCAAAATTCATATGGGCCCCGTTTGGGTAATTCAATACATCAACTTCTCGGGGTTGTAACTTTTGCATACGATCTCCATTTGACATGCTCAATACCTCGTTAGAAATATCTATCCGAGGAATAAAACTTTTGTGTGAGAAACATCGAAGTAACTTCCATGTTTCTCTCCGTTTTCCCTAAAAACATTGTTTAGGGCCTCAAAACGGCTCTAGAAGTTTCAGGACCCGAAAAACTGCTAAAAATAGTAAATTACCAAAATTGCCAAAAAACTGTTTTGAGCCAGTTGGAAAAGGTGGGTGGCCACCGATATCCACCTGGATCAATCCTCCATCCTTAGGAAGTAATTGTATCCATTGCATTGAGTTCCCCCATCAGATGAGGAAATTTCTACTTAATTTGGCCTTGGGTGAATCACTTGCCTTGGTGCAGGAGTTTCCCTGCTTTTACGACTCGATAAAGATGGATCCTTTGTTGTCGAGTTCCCTTGATATGTGTGTCCACAATATGATCATTGGATGCCTATTGTATGCAGTCTTGGTTGAGCTCTGTTGGTGTCAATTTTTATTCTACTTCTGAGGTGTCCAATAATGGTGGGAAATAAGGGCGAAGGAGATCCACATTGAACACTGGGTGCAGGCCAAGGAAAGGAGGAATGTTGAGCTCAAAATAATTATCCCCCATGGCCTTGGTGATTGTGTACAGCCCATAATAGAGTGGTTGAAGCTTCCGATGGGGTCATGTAAGGCATTCTTTCTGCAAGTGCAACCAAAATTTTTCACCCACCTAAAACTTATGTGGCATCCGATGTTGATCATGGCGCTGCTTGTACTTGTCATTCAAAATTTTGTAGGATATCCTAAACTTGTTGGAAAATGTGTTGGATCTACTCAATGAACTAGGTGGATTTGTCAGCTTCAATTGGAGAAGGAGATGAGTCAGTCGAGGTGACCGCAAAGAGAACTGCAACATCGATGGAACGCAATGGTTGGAATCCCAACCCCACCTAAAAGGGGTTGTGGCTGGTTGAACTATGCAGGGATTTGTAGCTATGTTGGACATAGGGAAGGCTCTCATCCCATGTGCGAGGATGCTTGGAATTATACATGTGAAAGATATGCACAATCATTCAATTTATGACCTTGGTTTGGCCATCTGTCTGGGGGTGGAAGGCCGTGGATTTGGTGAGCTTGGTGTCAAGCAGTGACCAGAGGCTCGACCAAAATGTACTGAGAAATCGAATGTCCTAATTTGAGATAATGGTTTTTGCGATTCCAAAATGTACCTAGACTCGTTCAAAGAAGATATTGGCAATGGCCTTTGTTGTGATACTCTTCTTGCAGGCAACCAGAATCGCCATCTTAGAAAAGCGATCAAAAGCCACAAAAACACAGTCATTTCCCCGCTTGGTGTATGGGAGGCCCGACATATAGTCCATTGAGATGGATTTCCATGGCCTGTCAAGAGTAGGAAGAGCGGTGTACATGCCCTGTTTCTTAGTGGTCGGTTTGGCAATAGCGTAGGTAGTGTAGGACCTGATATACTTGTTGACCTCCTATCAAAGTTTCGGCTAATAGAAATGTTTATGTAGCATCGCCACTGTCTTTTCGACCATGAAGTGTCCTACCACCTAACTATAGTGGGCTTCCCAGATCATCTTCACTCACTTGATGGAACACAGATATGGACCAGACGACACAACAACCCATACTGAAGATGGAAATTATTGATAATTGTGTTTGCACCCAACATTTGGTAGGTGGTGGTGAAGTCTGGGTCTATCTCATAAATTTGGGTCCATCCAGAGGTCTCATGGCCATAAGAGTCTAGCACCGTGGTGAGTTTCGCGACTGGAGGTCTACTAAGGAAATCAGCGACGCGGTTGGTGATTCCTATTTTAAACTTGATATTGAGGTGGAAATGCTGCAAGTATGTCAACCAATTTTGATGATGGTCATTATGCAATTTTCCTTGTATATGAATGAATTGTAGTGGATTATGATCAGTGTGGATGATTGCTTCCTTCCCAAGTATGTAATGTCTCCACTGGTAGTAATCTTGCACAATGGAGTACATTTCTTTGTCATAACTAGGGTACTTACGGACAACGTCTAATAGTGTCTCACTATGATAGGCCATCGGGTGGCCATGCTAAGTGAAAACGGCGCCCACAACATAGTCTGAAGCATATGTCTCAATCTCAAAGGGTTGTTGCAGGTCTGGTAGTGAAAGTATTGGGGTTGAGCACAAGCACCTCTTCAAATCATTGAACGCTTGTTGTTGGGACTGGCCCCACGCAAATTTCATCTTACCACCACCCCTGGTTATTTGGCTGAGGGCCCATGGGAGAAACCAAACACGAACCTTCGGTAGAAATTGGCAAGGCCCAAGAAGCTTTGAAGCTCAGTGAGTGTGGTTGGGGCTGGTCAGTCATGAATGACTTGGATCTTGGCTGAATCCACATGTACACCATGCTTATTAATGGTGTAGACGAGGTAATGGACCATGTCCATGCCGAAGGAGCATTTTTCCAAGTTGGTGTATAGATTGTGCTACTGGAGGGTGTACAGAACATGTTGAATATGTTGTAAGTGCTCGAACCAAGTCTTTTTGTAAATGAGAATGTCATCCAGATGAAACACTACAAAAGTATTGGTGAATGGTCATAGGATATCGTCCATCATCCTCATGAAAGTGGCTGGAGCATTTGTCAAATGAAAGGGCATGACCAACCATTCAAAAATGCCTTCCTTTGACTTGAAGGAGGTCTTCCATAAATATGTTTGTTCTATTGGGACCTGGTGGTAGCCAGACTTCAGATCAATATTACTAAAGTATTTGTCTCCCGTGAGTTGATCAAGGAGGTCATTGATTCAAGGAATTGGGTACCGGTTTCTGACTGTGATTTTATTCAAAGCCTGGTAATCAATGGAGAATCACCAGGTTCCATATTTATTTGTACCAACATGATTGGGCTCCCGCAAGGTGATGATTTGGGACGGATGTGCCCATAGTGGAGCAGTTCTTGGATCTGTCGCTTGATCTCCTCATTCTCTAACAGAGAGCAGCAATAGACCAGTCCATTGGGCAGTGGTGCATCGGGGATTAGATCAATGGGGTGCTTGACTTGGCAGTGCAAAGGTACCCAGGTAGGTGAGGAGAATATATCTGAGTATATTTCCATGACCTTATCTACTTCCTTATGTTGTGTAGAGAGGTCGGTCACAGAGACCCTGGATGTGGCTATAATCTTTCACTCATTCTGAGAGTGAATCACAAAGAAGACAAACTTCCCCGTCTAAGAGATGACCTTCCTACATTTCTTAGCAGAGATCAAGGAAATATCACTAGCTAGGACTGCCTCGGGTATCCTATACAATTTCCCGTTCAAAGTAATAATAACACTAAGAGGCCTAGACTCATATACAACACGATGTTTCCATAAATAAGGTTGGCCCAAAATAACATCACAAACTTTGATAGGATAGACATCACACAATACCTCATCTTTGAATGGCTTTATGTCATATAACAGTCAGCACTGTTGTTTGACACGTAGATTGCTTCCTTGGCGGAGCCATCAAATGGTGTAGGGTTGTGGGTGCAGAGTCGTCGGCAGGGCAAACCGCTTGATGACCTTTGTTGAGATGAAATTCTTCTGGCTACCACTATCAACGATGAAGTGCAGCAGGGTGCCTTTTACCCACATCTATGAATGGAAGAGGCTCTCTCCTTCTGGATCATCTGGTTCACCAGGCTAGAGCTTGGTGGTAGAAACAGTGGATGTTGGTGCCACATCAATGATTTGTCTTCCCCTTCCTAGTTCTGGCTTAGAGTCAGAGAGCGCGTGTGATTCGAAGGCTTTCACTTCAACCACCCGTGATTGCTTTGGGCGACAGTCAGTAGTGTTATGCCAAGGGCTCTTATGGAAGTCGCACCACTTCCCGATATATTTATTTTTCTTTTCGATGTCCTTATTTTCTTGTGGCTTGGACTGGTTGTCCTGA
>JZKD02S2380023.1:58875-69061 GCA_000966675.3 Picea glauca | reverse complement strand
AGTGCTTGAGTCTCTTTCTCAATGTATGGAATATTGAATTCCTATATTACTACAATTCAAGATTGATTTCTCTTCATTTATTTCACAACATGGCCCATTTGAATAAACTAATGAACCTCAAAATTCCTTCCATCTTCACAAGGCCTTCGGAATCCTCGAGGTTTGGTTGCTTTACAAATTTTGTTTTCATTGGATTTCAATACCTCTTCAATTTTATTTCTATGTTTCATCGAAAGTAAAATGAAATATGATAGTAATATATTTTCCATCCATGTTAAGTCACTTTTCATAAATGTGTGCTCAAAAAATTTCAGATAATGATATGGTATTTCTTGATGAACTTCATGTATAAATTTGAAATATCATAAGAGCCCCTAACTTCAGTGATTTTTACTTGGTTTAGGCCATGCACAAACCTTCTTGGTATACAATAAAACCAAGGTACACCRATTCCTTTTTAAGTAACTCACACTTCTTCAAATTAATCCATAAGTCATCTTTAACCAAGGTCTCAAACATCAATGTTAGATGTTCTAGATGCTCATATTTTCTCTCATTGTATATTAAAATATCATCTAGATACATAGCCACAAACTTACGAGTGTATAATAGAAACAACATTATCATCAATTGCATTATTGTACCATGATTGTACTTGGCACACTAGTCATGCTAGATTACATAACTAACTACTCATAGTCCTTGTGTATTGAATGCACTTTTCCATTCACCGCCTTATTTTATTCTAATTTAATGATACCCACTCTTCATATTTATCTAAAAAAAATATTGTGCCACACAAATTGTCCATCAAATCATCCATACTCAATAAATGAAAACTATTTATGGATGTGATCTTATTCAATTCTAGACAATATATACACATTCTACAATAACCATCCCTCTTTTGTGTAATCAATATTGAAAACATACACAAGATCATACTTTTCCTCATCAATATACCTTTGACAAAAACTATGTTACCTATCAATTAAACTTTACTCTCTTCATTGAAATCATATTATACACAAATTGATTACAACATCATGCCCATAATCAAGTCTATGTCATGCACAATTCTCCTCCTAGGTGACAAGCCATTGGAATTGTTGTTTTTCACAATGTCTACATACTTCTTTAGCAAATATTCCATGTCCTAAAAAATTACATGTTTCCAAGAGCCTTCAAATTCAACATTGTGTTGTATGCCTCACTCAAATATTCTCTAAACAATATCATAATGTTCCTTCATTTATTTAACGATGCTTAGGAACTTTGCAAATGCTAGAAACACTTCTCTTGGGTCTTCATCCTTCAATGGAAAATCATATCGTTTCATCATCCTTATTGATGGTATAAGCATTTTTTATTCTGTCATATATTCTTTATATGTCAAATTGTCATAGTGTTGACAATAGAAAATGGAAATTGATTATGAATGTAAAATAATGCATGCATGTGCGTGTGATTATTTTTTTGTTTTTTTAATTTCTTCAACTATTTATTTGCAAGTTTTTTGTAATTTTCTATATTAATTAAAAAAAACGACCTAATTTATATGAACTCCCTTATTAAATTGAAACAAAATAATTAAGATGGAACCTGGAGAAAATCAAAACCCCACACAAGCATAAGAAGGCGCAGAAAACCCCAAACCACCACAACCACCAAACATAAACACACAAATTGATGAAGGGTTGACCACCTTGAGATCACTTGTCCATGACTTAATGGTTACAAGATAACCTAGCCGATTGATCCAGATGGATTTAGGTGGCCTCCCACCTATTCCAACTGGTTCATTTTGGCATTTTTTTCCTAGTTTTTGGGTCCCTGACTTCTGGGGCCGTTTTGAGGCCCTAAACAACATTTTTAGGGATCACCACAGTCAAACTATAGTCAAAGTCAAAGTCTGATGACAAAATGTGTATTCCTTAGATATACGTTTCCAACGGGCTATCGTGTGCCTAAAACGAAGATCATATGAAAAATCTACGACCTCGATAATTTGACGTACCAGCTTACCCTAACGGGGCCCACATGAATTTTGGCGCTTCATCTCCTAGGGTTAGGTTTTTGGATGTCTAGGGTTTTGGCATTCATGTTTATTGTAAAAATTCCTTCAGAGCCTCATTGTAATGATCTTCTTGCGAATGAGTGCAGACGTCACATCTCTTCTCAAAGATAAGCCACCACCATTCCAACAAGCTTGTTTTCTGCTGCATTTTACAGTTCCATCTTATTTCCTTATTGAATAGAAACCATTTTTACTGTACCTCTCTTATTTTGTGTTAAAAATATTTTAATAATCTGTATTCATTTCATTTTTCTCATAAAATCCAGATCAGTGGTATCAGAGTGGTCTGCTCCTTGTCGTTCTTAATTCATGTCCCCAACGAGGTCAGGGTACAAAGAATTGGGTCTCGAGCTTGTTTCTCTTGAGGAAAAAATCTCTCGCATGCCCAAGCGACCTATCATGGCAGAAGAAAATAAATATGATGGGATAGGAGATCCTTTCAAAAAAATTCTTGAGGAATCCCTCACGCAACAAAGGAATGAGATGATGGAGACTTTTGCGCAAATCCTCTAGCGGCTACTGACAGACGACGCATCTTCCTCGAGAGGAGGTGCCGCCCCCTTCAAGGTACAAATCAACTTTGATATTCCTATATTTGAAGGTTAGATAAATGCAGATGCTATAGAAAAATGGTTGAATATACTAGAAGGGTATTTTTATGTCCATAAATTTTAGAATAAAGAAAATATTACTATTGCGCTCCTCAAAATCATTCCCCATGTCAAAGATTGGTGGGAAAATTTCTGTGAGAAAGAGGAAAAAGAGGAACCCTCATTATTTGCAGTCGTGACCACCTGGGAATCCTTCAGGGATGCTATTAAGGAACAATACTACCATGTCGAAAGTTATGACGACTTGTATACAAAATGGACCACACTGCAGAAAGAAAGAGACCAAGAAATGACATAGTTCACAAATATCTTCCATACCTTGCGCACCAAGCTGTGTATCATGGATTCAGAGCGACATCTGGTGCTCAAGTATAACAGTGATCTACATAGATACATCCATACCGAAATGGAATTTTTGGACATATCTTCCTTGGGCGCAGCCTATCGATATGCTGTCAAAATCGAGTAGAAGATCAAACAAAAGACGCGGAAATTTGGGCCTGGGAACCCCTCACAACAAAATCTAGGAAAGTGCGGCCCCAACCCGTAGAACAAAGGATAGGGAAAAGATAGACAATATCAGGACAACCAGTCCAATACGTAATAAAATAAGGACACTGGAAAGAAAAATAAATATATCGGGAAGTGGTGTGACTTCCATAAGAGACCTTGGCATAACACTATTGATTGTCGCTCAAAGCATTCGTTGGTGGCCGAAGTGAAAGCCTATGAATCAGATGTGGGTTCTGAATCTGATTCAGAACCAGAAAGGGAAGCACAAATCATTGACGTGGAACCTAGTGCCACCATTGCTACCACCAATCTCCAGCCTGGTGAACCGAACAAGCCAGAAGAAGGCGAGCGCCTTTTCCATTCACAGATGTGGGTAAAATATACCCCATTGCAATTCATCGTTGATAGTGGTAGCCATAAGAACCTAATCTCAACATAGGTCTTCAAGTAGTTGGTCCTGCCAACAATGCCACACCCACAACCCTACACCATTGGATGGCTCCTCCAATGAAGTGATCTTTGTGTCAACCAACAATGTTGAATGTCATACGACATCAAGCCCTTCAAAGATGAGGTATTGTGTGATGTTTCTCCTCTCAAATTTTGTAATGTTATTTTGGGCCAACCTTATTTATGGAAACGTCATGTCGTATATGAGTCTAGGCCTCGTCGTGTTATTATTACTTTGAGTAGGAAATTGTACAGGATACTCGAGGCAGTCCCACCTAGTGTTATTTCCTTGATCTCTGCCAAGTAATGCAGGAAGGTCATCTCTTAGACCGGGAAATTTTTCTTCTTCATGATTCGCTCTTAGAGTGAGTGAAAGATCGCAGCCACATCCAGGGCCTCCGCAACTGATCTATCCACACAACATAAGCAAGTGGATAATATTGTGGAAGAATAATCATATATCTTCTCCTCACCTACCGGGGTACCTATGCACTACTAGGTCAAGCATCCCATCGGTATGACCCCCGACGCACCGCTACCCAATGGGCCAGTATTCCACCACTCTTTGTTAGAAAATGAGGAGATCAAGAGGTATATCCAAGAGCTTCTCCACAAGGGGCACATTCATCCTAGCTCATAGCCTTATGGGAGTCCAATCGTGTTGGTGCAGAAGAAAGACAGGACCTGGCGACTCTGCATTGATTACAGGGCCTTGAATAAAATTACAGTTCAGAACCAGTACCCGATTCCCTGAATCGAAAACCTCCTTGATCATCTCATGGGGGAAAAATACTTCAGTAATATTTATCTGAAGTCTGGCTACCACCAGGTCCCAATATAAAATATAGATGTATGGAAGACCACCTTCAAGTCCAAAGAAGGTCTTTTTGAATGGCTGGTCATGCCCTTTGGCTTGACAAATGCCCCAAAAAATTTCATGAGGATGATGGATGATATCCTGTGACCTATCACCAATACTTTTTTAGTGGTGTATTTGGATGAAATACTCATCTGCAACAAGAGTTGGGCGAAACACTTGCATCATATTCAGTAGGTTCTGCACACCCTGCGACAACACCAACTATATGCAAACTTGAAAAAATTCTCCTTCGGCATGGATAGGGTCCATTTCTTAGGCTACATCATTGATCATCATGGTGTGCATATGGATCCAGCCAAGATCTAGGTCATCCGTGACTAGCCAGCCCCAGCCACACTCACTGAGATTCAGAGCTTCTTGGGCCTCACCAATTTCTATCATGTTGGGATTCTTTGATATCGGATGGGCTCTCAGCCAAGTATCTAGGGGTGGTGGTAAGGAAGACTTTGTGTGGGGCCTGTCCCAACAATAAGCCTTCGATGTTTTGAAGTAGCGCTTGTGCTCATCCCTAGTAATTCATTACAATACCTACAACATCCCTTTGAGATCAAGACATATGCTTTAGGATATGTTGTGGGCGTCGTTCTCACTCAACACAACCACCCCGTTGCATATCATAGTGAGAAATTATCATATGCTATCCATAAGTACCCTACTTGCTATAAAGAAATGTACTCCATTGTACAAGCCTACCACCATTGGAGACATTACATTCTTGGGAAGGAGATAGTCATCCACACTAATCATAGGCCACTACAGTTAATGTAGACCTAAGAAAAATTGCAGAATGACCGCCATCAGAAGTGGTCCACATACTTGTAGCAGTTCCACCTCAACATCAAGTATAAAACAGGAAGTACCAACCGAGTTGTTGATTTCCTCATCCGACCTCCAGTCGTGGCACTCACCATGGTGCTAGACTCTTGCGGCCATGAGACCTTCGGATGGCCCCACCTCTGTGATATGGACCCTGAATTCTCAACCACATACCAAATGTTGGGCGCAAACTAAGTGGTCTCTAATTTCCATCTTCAGGACAGGATGTTATGTCATCTAGTCCATCTCTATGTTCCATCAAGTGGGAGCGCAAAGATGATTTGGGAATCTCACTACAGTCGGGTGGTAGGACACTTTGGTGTCGAAAAGACAGTGGTCATGTTGCATCAACATTTCTACTGGTCGAAACTTCAACAACATGTGGACAAGTATATTAGGTCTTGCACCGCCTATGCTATTTCCAAACCGACCACTAAGAAATAGGGCATGTACACCCCTCTTCCTACTCATGACAGGTCATGGGAATCCATATCAATGGACAACATGTCTAGCCTTCAGCCCACCAACAGGGGAAATGACTGTGTTTTTGTGGTTGTTGATCGCTTTTCCAAGATGGTGATTCTGGTCACCTACAAGAAGAGCATCACAACAGAGGCCACTGCCAAGATCTTCTTTGAATGAATATGGGTACATTTTGGGATCCTACAAACCATTGTCTCATATCAGGACAATCGGTTGCTCATCACCTTCTGGTTGAGCCTCTGGTCACTGCTGGACACCAAGTTCACCAAATCCACTTCCTTCCACCCCCAGACAGATGGCCAAACTGAGGTCGTCAATTAGATGATCGTGCATATCCTACGCATGTACAGTTCCAAGAACCCCCGCACATGGGATGAGAGTCTTCCCTATGTCCAACACATCTACAACCGATCTCTGCATAGCTCCACTCGCAAAAACCCCTTTTAGGTGGGGTTGGGATTCCAACCATTGGGCCCCATGGATGTTGCACTACCCCTCGCGACCATCTCGACCGACTCGTCCCCTACCCACCTAAAGTTGACAAAGCCACCTGGTTCATTGAGAAGATCTAGCACATCCACCAATAGGTACAAGATAATTTATAGAAGTCCAATTCCAAGTACAAGCAACACCATGATCAACATCGGGTGCCACATAAGTTTCAGGTGGGTGACAAAGTTTGGTTGCACTTGCAGAAAGAACGCCTTATAGGGCCCCATCAGAATATTCATCCACTTTGTTATGGGTCGTACACCATCATCAAGGATGTGGGTGACAATTCTTTTTATCTTAAAATTCCTCCTTTCCTTGACTTGCACCGAGTATTCAACGTGGCTCTCCTTTGGCCATATTTCCCACCATTATTGGACACCTCAGAGATCTCAGAGCAGTTGACACCAACATATCTCAACCCCGAATGTATACAACAAGAATCCAATGATCGTATTGTGGACACATAGGTCAAGGGCACTCGACAACAAAGGATCCAAGTTTATCGAGTTGTCAAAGCAAGGCAGATCCTGCACCAAGGCAAGTGGCTCACCCGGCGCCAAATTCAACAGAAATTTACTCATTGGATGGGGGAACTCAATGCAATGGTGACCATTTCTTACTAAGGGGGAGGATTTATACAGATGGATTTTGGTGGCCTCCCACCTATTCCAACTAGTTCATTTTGGCAGTTTTCCAGTTTGGCAGTTTTTTCCTAGTTTTCGGGTCCCTAACTTCCGAGGCCATTTTGAGGCCCTAAATAGCGTTTTTAGGGCTCGCCATAGTTAGACAATAGAGAGAGTCATATTCTGATGAAAACATGTGTAATCCTTGGATTGAACTTTCCAATAGGCTATTGTGAACCTAAAACGAAGATCGTATGCAAAAGTTACGACCCCAGGAAGTTGATGTACAAACTTACCTGAAAGGGGCCCACATAACTTTTGGCACTTCATCTCCTAGGGTTAGGTTTTTGGATGTCTAGGGTTTTTTAATTCATATTTATTCTAAAAAGGCCTCCAGAGCCTCATTTTAATGATCTTGTTGCGAATGAGCGTAGCCATTACATCTCTTCTCAGAGATAAGCCGCAACCATTCCAGCAAGCTTGTTTTCCACTGCATTTTATAGTTTCAGCTTATTTCCTTATTGAATAGAAACCGGTTTTATTGTGCCTCTGTTATTGTGTGTTAAACATATTTTACTAATCTGTATTCATTTCATTCTGCTCATAAAATTTGGATCACCGATTGTCATTGGCCACTCCATTGGATTCCATTGTATTGTCCATTGCAAGTTCCCAAGAGAAATTAACTAGTGTTTCTAAATACAGGGATAGGATGTTCTAGTTTTACAAGACTAGACTCAATAAAAACTAAGTTAGAGACTTGAATAATTCAAAACAATATTTGATGTCTCTATTTATTAATCCTAGATATAGACTACAACCACCTATTAGCAAGAAACATATTTGTATGGACTGGTGCATCCCCTACAATTTCGTGATAACTTGATGGATTGATGGTTCATGGTATTTGATAAACCTCCCTACAATAGCATGGATGTGCCTTTATATGTCTTGAGGAAATTATGGGAGAAATTTATTTTGAGTCACCATGTGAACTACTTCGACATTGGTGATTTCCAGGGGGCGGGTCAAGGGTATGCAAAGGACAAATAATGTGCAAGGAATGCCCCTATGCTAGGTCCTTTTCCTCCTAGGAAAATACCTAACCCCCCTCCCCAACATACTCCCATTGTAGAGGGAATCCAACATGCACATGTATCTTTATCAATGTTGGCTCAAATTCTGGTGCAGCATGGGAGTTTTGTTGCACTATCTTGGTAGGAGGTGCCTACTGGTGACATTAGCAGAGGGGTAGAATATTCAACCCCTATATATTCTTGAGAGGAAACAGAGGTGTAGAATATTCAACCCCTATAGAAGAGCACAGTGAGGAGAGGAAACATGGACAAAGAAGTTGTTCATGTGAGCCTCTTAGATTCTTGAGTGGTGGGTAAGCTTGTTATGTGCCGAATGAAGCTAGTGGACATCATAGCTTCATGAAGGATTTAAGTATCTTAACCATCTATATGTTTTTCATTGTTATATATTTATATAGTATTATGTCTATTTATTTCTATATATTATTATATGATGTTTTACAGTTGTTGTGCTCCTATATCAAACCCTCTATGTCAATATATGCATCGGTTTTTTTCTCCACAACTGATGCAGTAGTAGAGGCATCTTGTTCATTCGGTGTACCACATACATAGGTATGTGTCACATTTGATAAATTCACCATAGTGATTTATTTATTTTATGGCATCCTTAAATATAATTTTCTTGTGTTTATATAGGTTGTGGTACCACACGGTGATGAGAAATGTCCACTTGGAATCTACAAGTCATCACCTTCACAGGTATCATGTGTTGAGTGAAATCTCCTTTAAATATCAAATTTGTTGTATTTATGTTATTGAATTTTACAATTTGGTACTAATAACAAAATTATTAATATGTATGCAAGTTGTTGATATTTTCTCCAGTTAAAGGACTAGTCCAGTCCTTGGGTACCCTTCCACGGATTTTGGTTTACCTGTTTCCATGTCAAGGGTTATACCATTCTTTCCACAACCCATGGGGTTTCATCATCACTCACCCCCACCATATTTCATATTCAATGCATTCTCAGTCAGTGCACCCACAAGCCCCCCACTCACATCACCTCTTCCATCCCATCCATCCATAGTGGATGCACCCATACTCCCCCCCCCCCCCCACCATTTCCATCTAATCCATCCAACAAGGCTACCATAGTATATGTTGCCTCAGAGAAGGTTGTAAAATTGAGCGCTCCACCTACCAGGGACTCTCCATCATTTCATGATTTATTTATGGTGAGATAATGTGTTGATGATCAATTTTTATGTATCATGAATGGAATTAATTTTATGCATATTTGTTTAAATTTCAAGATTTGATCCTTGTAACTAATGAAGGGTGGCATCGTTGAGAGCTTAGGGTTGTGGAGGATGGTAACACCCTTTTGATTTTTAATATCATTCGCAATGAGTTGTATTATGTTGAACTACAAAGTATAATTTTGCAAGTTTTTAATTCATTGAAGAAAAAAACTTATAAGAATGTTCTTTCTTTGTCAAGTCTCTAAAGCGACGAACCACGCCCATGTGAAAAACAAATCAAGGTTATTCTTTGAGTAAGATAATAAAGATCGATTTCCAAGGTGCTCTTGAGGATGGCGAGGGTGGCAATGGTCAATGAGTGACCAATAATTGCCATTTTGTATCTAGGACACCATATGGAAATTTTTTATGTTAGGGAACTTGATGTTGTTTTGTGTATTGGGAATGATGTTCCATTTTGTAAAAGATGTACAATTTATATGATGTTGAATACACACACACATACACACACATTTCATGCCATGTTTTTTTATGAATTTCATTGTTTGTTTATTTTATGTTGATGAATGTATGAATTTCAAAGTGTTTCTATTTCTACTCTTTTCTGTTATATATGAAATTGCAAGAAGTAAATCTAATATAAATGGATTTAAAGAAATATGTTCTCAAAATATAAGTCTCAGAAACAATAAATAGAAACAACTTCATAACTCTATTATTCTAAGAACTAATTCCACAGAAAAATACCTCTACAAGAGTATTCCTAGGAAACATAGATTTACACTAGTTTATAAAGGGAGAAACCTACACAAACATCACAATGAATTTTCCATTTGATTCATACTTTGCTACAAAATTAATTCTACAACAATTAATGCATTAAATTACAACATACCTATTACAAAAAATAAGATAAAAAAATTAATAAAGCACATATA
>JZKD02S2380023.1:31587-56995 GCA_000966675.3 Picea glauca | reverse complement strand
AATATGGAGTTTCGGTGTCCACGCATGAGGAAATGGAAGATGCAGGGGTTGACTATTTTAGTTCATTATTTAAAGAAAACTTCGGATACCCCATTGCATAGATTCTAAAAGTAGTCGACTTGCTTCCTTGCAAAATATTTGATGAAATGAATGAGGCCTTTTTGGAGGTGGTTATTGAGTCTGAAGTCTATAATTCTCTATCATCCTTCCAAAAATTAAAAGGTCCTGGACTAGACGGTTTGACAGTGAAATTCTTCCTAGGATTTTATGATCTATTAAAGGAGTGTTTGTTAAAAGTGGGGCAGGAATCCTAGGCAGGATGAACCTGGTAACAATAGAGTATTTTTTAAAAAGTGGTGCAAGAATCTCAGGAAGTATTTTTTAAAAAGTGGTGCATGAATCTCAGGAAGTATTTGTTAAAAGTGGTGCAGGATGAACCTAGTAATGATAAATTGGATTATGGGATGCATTGGATCAGTGTCCTTCATTTTAATAATAAATGGCTCCCCCTCCAAATTGTTGCGTTCTTCAAAAGGTCTTCGTCAAGGATGCCCTCTCTCACCTTTTGTCTTTTTAATTATTGTAGAAGGCCTAAGCAGACTCATGAAAGAGGATCGAAGTAAAGGTCTCCTAAAAGGCCCGAAGATTACAGATTCCAAGTTCATTTCTCATTTTATTTTTTATAGATGATGTAATGCTCTTTGGTGCAGGTAATGTAAAAGTATTTATGGCACTCAAAGACATTTTGGAACTATTTTTCTTGGCAAGAGGAATGGAGTTGAACAAAGGAAAATATTCCATTAGATTCAATGTTATGGGAGATGAGGATTGAGTGTAGTTAGAAAACTTGTTCCTTTTTGGTGCTTCTGATATTGAAGAAGGAATCAATTTTTTGGGCTTTATGTTAAAAGATAACTTGTATGGGTGTGTGGATTGGTCTTGGTTAGTTTTAAAAATTCAAGAACGAATAGATATGTGGGTGAATTGATTCCTTTCTCGTGGAGGGAAATTGGTCCTAATAAATTAAGTACCGTGCAACATTCCGATGTACTTGGAAACCATAACAAATATTCTAAAAGGTATTTTGTCAAAGATTCACAAAGCATGTTTCAGTTCTTGTGGTTTGGAAAAAAACCAGTTGATGGAATCCCTCTTGTTAAATGGTTGTGTTTAGAAAAGCCCAAAGAGCATGGAGGGCGAGGAATTCAAAATATGGTTTGGTTCAATAAAGCACTGGAAACAAAAATTTTGTGGAGACTCATCCATAACAGGATGTTTTGGGGAAGAGTTTTAATTTCCAAATACTTGGTAGGGAAATCCATTGAAGAATGGTTCAAGACTTTGAGAAAATAAGTGGTTGTAATTTCTACATGATGGAAAGCGATGGTGGATGCTTTTCCATTGATTGGGAAATGGACATAATGACATATAGGAGATGGAAGGAGTGCTCAAGTTAGGGAGGACCCTTGGGAGGGTTTGGCATGAAAATTCAAGCTATCAGAGGGACCTTGTGAGAAGACTCCACACCCATGGAGTTTTTCTCGTTGAGGGATGCAGTGGAAGAAGGAATGGATATAATTGGTATATCAATCTATAAATATATGGCATATTTGAACCTTGACAGAGGTCTGGAGGAAGAGTGGAATGCTTACTCAGGTACCCTTAATTTTTTTTTTTTTTTGTCTGGAGGAAGATGTAGTAGACTCTCTAAGATGGGAATAAAATGTGAAATCCAACACCTATTCGATAAAGTTGGGTTATTTGAATATGGAAGAAGGATCACTTGAAGGTGGCATTAAATGGTGGTGGAAATCGATCTGGAAAAGGAATGCACCAGAAAAAATGAGAGTCCATTTTTTCTTAACAATGGAGAAAAAAATCCTCACGTGGGATATTCTTTTGCATCGAGGATGGTATGGTATAATTCATTGATCTTTATGTAGTCTGGATTGTGAATAATAAGTCTACGTTTTATTTCAATGCCCCTATGCCAAACATGTCTGGAATCAAGAGGTTGTGCTATTGAAAATCCAACAAAAAATTCTCAAAGAAAGCATGGATGAATGGTTGGATTGATGGAGTAAAGAATCAACAATCAAAGAGATATAATCTCTTCTTAGTTTCTTTATGTACTTTATTTGGTGGTCTAGGAGCTTTAGCCTTTTTTCGGGACAAGTATATCCCTCTAGAGGTAGTGGTGATTTTGATTTATAAGATGGCAGTGGAATTCAGGAAAGAGCTAAAAGGGAAAAGAATCGTATCGCAAAAATGCCAGAGTTGATTGAAGGTACCCCTTGGGTTTTTTTGATGGGGAAATTCAAGGTCACCCCCCACAATGCGGAGTAGGGGAAGTCTTATATATATTTTCAAATCATCACTTTGAGGTTAGATATACACCAGGAAGGGGATCCAATGCGAAGGTGGAATTTACTACTCTATGGGATTTATTCTTTTTGGTCATCTCTTTAAACCTAAGGAAAGTGCATATATTTGGAGACTCTCCAGTGGTAGTGGTTTGGGTTAGGTAGAAGGTACAAATTCAGGTCACATGGTTTCAATATTTAATGAATAGGATTTGGGAGTTGTTGGGTGAGCTGGAATGGTTCTCATGTTCCCACGTCTACAGAGAATTGAACCAAAAGGTAGACAAGTTGTCAAAGGATTTCCTAGAACTTGAAGTGGGTTATTTTTGTATCAGGAATTCATGAATGATCAGTTGTGTGAGGAGATGTCCTTCCAACTTTAACATCTTCATGTAATGTTGTAAATGAGACTCCTTTTCTTTAGACAAGTCAGTATGTGAATTTTCCCTTTTTGTGCAAAATGAGGATATTTTTTTTTTGTTTGTTAATTTGTGCAGGACCTGTTGGCTACACGATTATCCTGTGGCTTGAGAAACCGCGACTCAGGGGAATCTAAGCCGTCAAAATCACCCGGGGATCGCACCCGGCCTGAGCCACACCAACCCTTAACATGGTTGGATTTTTTGTCCCCGCAGGTTTCGAACCGGTGACTTTAACATCACGGAGTGGCTTAACAACACACTCCGTCACCAACTGTCCTACACCTCAGGGACGTGCAAAATGAGGATATTGAGGATGTGATGTATACAGTTTAGTATGGAGGGGAATTTTGAAATTGTTGGAAGGATAAGGATGGAAAGGAAGAAACAAAGCAATCATTTTATACAAAGGACCATAATATATATATAAACCAACATAAATCCATTTTAACTTTGATACTTAAAGTACTCATAAGTTTATGTTTTGATTTATTTTTTTATTAATATGATTAGTAGATATAAGGTTAATATGGATCTATGATCTTTTTAATACTCTATGCATTTATAATTTAAAATGGTAGAGAATGTTATGGGTTCATTTTATTTTGTTCTCTTTCATTTTGACACTAACCAATATAAATTCATTTWAACTCCAAATCTATTAWGTAAGTTTATGTTTTGATTTTGATTTTGATTTTTGATTTTTGATTAATATGATTAGTAGATATAGGGTTAATATGGATCTAAGATCTTTTTAATACTCTATGCATTTATAATTTAAAATGGTAGAGAATGTTATGGGTTCATTTTATTTTGTTCTCTTTCACTTTGGCACTAACCAATATAAATTCATTTTAACTCTGAACGTATTAAGTATTGAGAGGAATCCAAAAAACAATTGAAAGACAAATCTCTCAATGTTTAAAGCCATTACAATAATATACTTGTTAAGATCTCAACATGTCACTTGTGAGAATTGAACCTGGGTGGGTAGGATAACAATCATTCCTCCCAACCACCTGAACTAAACCCATCTCATATCTCTCTCTCTCTCTCTCTCTCTCTCTCTCTATATATATATATATATATATATATATATACACAAAAAAAAAAAAAAATGGTGCTAAACTGATCTAGGTAGATATCGATGGCCACCCACCTATTCCAACTGTCTCATCTTGGTAGTTTTTCAGTTTGACAATTTTTTCCTAGTTTTCAGGTCATGATCTTTTGGGGCCATTTTGAGGCCCTAAACAAAGTTTTTAGGGCTCACCATAGTTAGTCTGTAGACAAAGTTAGACATTGAAGGCATAATGTGTAGTCCTCATATAGACCTTTCCAATGGGCTATCATGCACCTAAAACAAAGATTGTATGCAAAAGTTACAACCCCGAGAAGTTGATGTACCAACGTACCCCAACGCGGCCCACATGACTCTTGGCGCTTCATCTCCTAGGGTTAGGTTTTTAGATGTCTAGGGTTTTGGCATTCATTTTATTGTAAAAAGGATTTTAGAGCCTCACTATACTCATCTTCTTGTGAATGAGCACAACCGTCACATCTCTTCTCATAGATAAGTCACCACCATTCTAGCAAGCTTGTTTCCGTCTGCATTTTACAGTTTCAACATATTCAAGCTTGTTTTCGTCTGCATTTTACAGTTTCAACATATTTCTTTATTAATAATAGCCAAGTTTTATTGTATCTTTGTTATTGTTCATTGAATCTATGTGTTAATAATATAGATCTATATTCATTTGGTTCTGCTCATAAAATATGGATCATAAACAATTCCTCTTTTGCTTGATATGATTTTGTTTAAACACACATTTATGAATTATTATTATTTCACACACATGAGATTCGTTACACATTTATGAATTATTATTATTTCACTCACATTAGATTCGTTATCACTATATTTTAATTTTGTATAGCATATTATATTGGGTCCACATATGTGACATCAACGTTATGGACATGGGAAAGATGTTATGATCTCTTCAATACTGTGCTATAAAATGTATCTCAGTTTTATTAGTACAACAATATTGGTGGTTAAGTGTCATGCTTTATGAGTTATTTTTAGCTTGTAATTATTATCTATGTGATAGATTTCTATAATGACATTTTTCTATGTTAAAAATCTATTTTATATAAATACTTATATTCTCATTATGTATATGTGCTAACACTAATAATAACATCCACATAAAAATAATAACTAAATAAAAATATAAAAAACAACATCAACATAAAAAATAATAACTAAATAAAAATATAAAAGACAACATCAACATAAAAAATAATAACTAAATAAAATGAAAAACTCTTTCACACCATACCATACATTTACATTCTAATTCAATCATGGGAGAAATAAAAACATAGGCATGAGGGAAGAAGAGTTGATTAAGAAGAAAACACAACACTAATATTAACAACATATTTAGTATACATTTCATGGTAGCAGGGAAGAGGTCGTTAAAAAAACTACAAAACATCACATGTGCAAATAGTAAGAAATTTGTTTATATCACCAGAGAAAAGATCAACATTGTAATAGTCATAGAGTCTATGTTAATGAAAAGCCTAACAATTGGTAACATGCAATAGCGTAACAATTGTAACACACTATAAAATACATATGAATTTTACATTCTTTTGTAAAGCTAAATGTCTATATGAAATGAACAAGTACTTTTTTAGAAAGTTTTCAAAGAACATGAAACACATTTTTATTTTTTAACTAGTTGACTCATAAATTTAAAGTTTTCAAAGAACATGAAACACATTTTTATTTTTTTAACTTGTTGAATCATAAATTTACAAATAATTTTTAAATTTACAAATAATCTTTTGTATTGATTTATTTTCCTATAATATTTCTCAAACAAATTCTTAAAAAATTGTATAATGTGATTTTCAAATCACAACATAATAGTACCTTAAAAATTAATTAAAAAAAATACAATGGACAACAAATTTATACAATCACAAAAAGGATAACACTACTCAAGGGTTATTTGTTAATACCAACATTGACGGGGTTCCCCAATGATGAGAGTCAACAATTGAATTCACTCCACACAAAAAACTTGCTTTTCTCCTAAAGCGATACCCTTTGGTGTTGTGTGAAAAGCCCCTTGGTTATAATCTTTTATAAGATGAAATAACTCATGATTGTTCAACACACCAAGCAAGAACACAAACATCGAGGACAACCCTTTGATGTAATGTTTGTTTATTTTCCTAGAGAGAAATACCATGGGTTTCATGGTCCTCGTGATCGAGATTCTCCACTCTCTTGATGCCTAGTGGCTCTATGATGATGTCGTAGATGAAGCCCGAGACCACTAGGAAGTAGGTGGCTAAGATGGGGAAGAAGACGATCATGGGTGAGGGAAGGATAGGGAAGGCACCTTCAAGCACATGTGGGGGACTCTAAGAGTGTTACAAGGGGCTTTCAAGATGAGGCACCATAGATACAATGAAGATGAGTTTCTAGTAGTGATGGTGCATGCAGGGAATATTGGGGATGAATTGGTGACATTTGATCGAGATATTGACAATGGCCAAGGTATGGTAGTTGAGCCCCAATCTATGGAAGCTAAATTGAAATTGTTAGGTCAATGAAAGAATAATTGTAACGATAGAAGTGATGATGGTCACTATGGTGAATAATATAGAGTGGGGATGGAGACATCAGACCAAGTTAAGGTTGTTTATAGTAAGATTGATATTTTTGTTGCAGAGCTTGAACAATATTATAGGTTGTATAAGGATGAGACAGATTTTCACTACTAGTTTTGGGAGGTGAGTAGTTTCCTTAGTTCATTGTCTTTCTAGGCACCCAATTTCCATTAAGATGTGTATGAAAAAACAAAATCATGTGTACATAGATATCAATGAGTAGTTCAAGGGCTCTGAAAATTTCAAGAGATCATGTAACTCGTGCCCTTTGATGCATATTGAATTCCATGGATATCACCATTAACTTCGTGATCATTCCTTGGTAGGTGTTACATGTTTAGAGATAGTAGGATATTAAAATTGAACGAATCATTTAATGCAAAGTGACACATGACAAAATATTTGGYGTGGAGAAGACTGGCATCRATTTGGTTTGAGTAGCTRAAATTTGGATGYTTAGAGAGARATTTAGTTTAACCTAAACATTAAAKGCTTTGTTGCGTCAAATTCCTCGTAGAATGATCAGGAATAGTTCACTCGTTGTAGAGCTTTCATTGGATTGACAAGAGTTGAGGAATGATTAGCCTTTGAAATATAGATTATGGTCACTATGATGGAATGATTAGCATATTTGTTGGACATGAATGTAGGATATTTTTAGACGATCTATACAACAAATGAGAAAAATGATACAATTTGACAAATTAATATGAAATTACATAGCATTTTAAAATAATTTTTATATCTATATTGGATTTTTAAAATTTGACAATAAACACTAAAATAAAAGAAAACTAATAATATAGATACTTTTAATGAATAAAAATAAATAAACTTTTCAAATTATATATATATATATATTGCCTTTTGAATTTTGTATTTTTTGTTCCACAAACAAAGGGGTCTCATACATCAATTTGATATAGCTAATATAACTTGACCATGACCTTAAAAATAAATTATATATATATATATATATATGTCTGTCACTATATTCATAAAGATAACAAGAACTAATAAATATGACTTAAACAAACACTTACTTTTATGACGTGTAAAATAATATTAATATGCAATAAGATATGATCTTTAGAGTTAGCATGTCTAAAGTGGTTTGGCTCTACTCCACTCATTTCAATCACATGTTAATTAGGTGGCGACTTCTAACAAGTCAACTCAGTGAACATGTAAAATTAGCCCACAAGTTTCGCCAACCGTATAGTCAATAAAGCCCTTTGACAAAACTCATTTGTTTCCTACATCCATCCCATACACCTCGTCTCCCTCAACGTCCCAATATTTTAACGAAAGTCTCAAGTCTAGTCGCGGGCCATGATAAGAATGGCGAAGTGTGAGTGCGTGTTGTGGGCGAGACGATCGGGGGGAATTATATAATATGCTTTTCTTTATTTTGTGATTCAATATGATTTGGCGAGTGGTCTTTTTAGAAACATTCATGATATGTTAGAGCATTGAAGATTCTATATGGACTATGCGAGTTTGAAAGAGGTTTGTTAATGTTTTCTCAATGTTCCATCATAATGGAGATTCTATAGTAATTTGAATGAAGATAAACTAGTAAAGTAATATGAATGATTTCATTGGGAATGGGAATTCGATACTTATATGATGGAAGAGTAAAATGATAAAAATACTAATGTAATGTTTATATGATTGAAAGTAAAATAATCAAAATATTAATAGGTAAATGATATTTTTTTAATTTACTATAAATATTAAGATAGTATAAGATTTTTTTGTTGTTGTTGGATGTGAATGTTTTTATATCTAATAACTCTTAACTTGATTTTTATCTTTGAAGAAAACGACAACAATCTACTTTTATTAAATTTAATTTTATGAATAGTGTTTTTAATGAGCGTATCTTTGAAGTGGTAAAGGGGATTGTTGAAAGACACTATAGGTACCCATACAAATGAAAGGAGTTTTTTTGGACGGTTAATTACTTGTTAATGGAGGATTTATTCAACCAACTTTATGTGTTTCTTATTCTTTTGTATTTATATGTGAACAATAGTGTTATAGATGTTAAATTAATTACCATGGATATTACATTTTTTGTGGATGCTTATGGAGTTGTAGTTGTCGTAGGGATCCATATCCCACTTCTATTTCCTTTCAATATGGATGCTTGATTTTTCTACCTTAAATTATAGCTTTGTGTGTGTGTCTACACACCTCAAGAAATGTGTATTTATTGATTGTTGATAAGTAGTGTGGTTTTCATGAACAATTATGACAACCCCCTTCAATTCTCTGTTTACTTGTATATCACCTGGTACTATCACTTGTATATATCTTGAATACCATCTGTAAGTATATGCATTCCATATATCTTAGTAGCTCAGGAAATGGAAATGGAAAGGGTGTCTCTTAGGTTATTAGTAGTGATGAACACATCATTGCCTGCAATATCATCAAAAGCTTCTCTCCCAACATTGAGACCCATGAATATTAATGTGTTATCGCACTCCACAAGAGCACCAGGATTGAAATATGATTCATATCAAAGTTTCGACCGGCACACCAAGAAGTTCTAGTAAGGAGTGGTGTATTGGGAATTGAACTTCTCGCACAATGTGCAACAAATGAAAAAGAAATAAATCATAGTCACTACATATGTTGCCTCCCAAGGAATTTTCCATGGGCATGGTTTCTCTACCCCCAATCGATCTGAAATGGATCTGAGTCAACGAATGGTTGTAAGACTCAGTACCACCTGCAAACCAATTTGACAATTAATGAAGGTTAAGTACACTATGTAAACCAATGCAAATGAAAAAGTGGAATAAGACAAAAATGAGAAGAAAAAAGCAAATTATTTAAAATAGAAAAATAAATTAGGAAAGAAGGTTGAGGGATGGGAAATAAAAGGTCATCCATGTTGGCCTTCCCATTACCTCCCATCTCTCCCTATTTCTTCCTTTACTTTCATTCTCAAAGGGTCTTTTTTTGGCCAAGGAGAGGAGAGGATGGATAGAGAGCCATGAAAGCATTATAACCAAAGATTGTTGAAATAGATTGAGCATCCATTAGAAGTTGGTTTTCCTATTTGGGTTTCCAAGGTAAACACTGTGTCTTTGTGTGATGAAATTCTCTCATAGTTATGTTATTGTTGTGCTTGAGTTATTGGTTATTCATTTTATATGAATTGTTGTGTGAGAATGTTTAGAAGCCGTTATGTATTCAATTTCTACTGGAGCTTATTTTAATGGTGTGAATTTGAGTTGTGAACCACAAGCTATAGATCACTTTAGGCATTTCATTTCTTTGTTCACTAACCAATTTTTTTTTTCCCATGTCATTTTCCTCAAAACGTTGTGGATGCCACAACCATTAAATATCTCAGGCCAAATTCATCTAAGAGACAACAAAAATCAATGTTGAGGATTCCATCATTGTTGGCCAATGTTTATAATTTTGTGAATGAATTTAGTTTTTAATTCCGTTTAATTATGGTTGTTGGGTGAATTTCTCACTCCTCCATGCTACAATTCCTTCTCCCCGAGTCAAATTCCTTCTTATCTGGGTCAATTTATCTCTTGTGAGGGTCAATTTAGCTCTTCCCCACTCAATTTCTTATTTGTCGGGAATTTATTTCTTTCCATGGGTCATACGTGGCTATAGGACATTTGTATGCATCTCTAGTGGGCATTTCTCTCTTTCCTGGATTGTGGGATTAGAGTTGTAACTTTGGTTTACATTAATTCTCCATTTCCAACAAACATTGGGAACTATTACCTTGTATGGAGATTAGAGGAAGGAGCGCCATAAGGTTCAACGGAAATTTCGGCCAAAGGTGAAGCAATCCCACTTGAGTACGATTTAGTTGGCCTAAATGCTATCATCTTGAAAAGGGATGCTATGTTGGACAAGGTTTCTGGCTCAAATGCACCACTATGGTGTAATTACCAAGCGTTTATTACTAGTCCACTTCATGCTTGGTAGTGGAGAAGAGGTTTATCAAGCCATTGCACCTAAATTTGAGATAATTGAAGTTAATCTAGGCACTAATTTGTTGTTGGGAGGCATTTTAGGCCCTTGTAATAGTCATCACACATTAGACATTATCATACATAAGTTAATATAGGAATATATGCAATAATACATGTAATAAAGTATATTAAAGGATAAAATCACCTAACTAAAGATTTGTTGGAGCAGGTGCAACCACTCCAACTATTTCTCCTATGTATATATATTCACGAATATGGAATACAAAGGCGGTTGGTTAACCTTCTTACCAATACTTCTTGATGTGCTTAATGTGTCTCTCTTGAATGTCTACCCTAATTCCCGAGACTACAACAATTTGGTTCCATTGTCGCGTGACTTGATTCAGGATTGTTCATAGATGAAAGTAATATTGAAGATGCTCATCGAATGTTGATGTTGTGTGAATCATGTATGATGCTTGGCGCTTGAAGATTGATCATGGATGGTTGATGGATGGAGCACAAGTTTGCACATGAACGAAGAAAAGAAACAAGTCATTGATTGCTTGATTGTTTCCCATGGACGCTCAAGGATAAAATCCAAAAACTTATGAAGACTACTCGTGGATGCTACTAAGAAAATCCTGCATAAAAATACAACCATAAAAATCTTGAGAAGACAAAGAAATCGTTCCTGAGGAAGAGGTTCTCTTGAAGAAAAACAATGTGTTTCCTTGAACAATGATCCAGAGAAAAGACAATACTGTCTACGATGGTTATACTAAAATAAAAGAAAGTAGGGAGAATCTCAGTTGTTCAACATGGAAAAGAAATATGGTTGAGTAACTATCAAACGGATTCAAGGGCCTCTCGATCAGACTCATCTTTAGTATGGTTTAATGGGTTGGAGTTACTTCATTCACCTTGGGGTCTCTCGGGATTTTCATTTTTCTAAACTTCCCAATTCCACATTCTATTATTGTTATAGTAAGATTTGCCTCACCATTGCTATCTTGCACAGAGGGACTTTTTACATTTCCCTATGCAGACTTGTCATCCCTTTTTGATGAATCCAGAGTTTTCCACATATGCGTGCCCTATCTAATATACAACAAGCGTATACACAGGCTGCTCCACTACAACCTACGTACATTGGGATTTGTGCCAGAAAATAAAAAAATGCAGTCGGTTTTTCATGTCACGATAGGAGATCTCTGATCCTTGGCCTTCCATATACTAGAAACGTTCTGACTTGTCCCTTCAGTTTCATTTTGAAGGCTATAAAATAAAAATTCCAAGCTATGGAAAAAAGGAGAAAGCATTCAACTTTAAGAGCAAAGTTACTCTGGAGAAATTACTTCATATTGAGTCTGCATCCCTTTGTTCCTCAAGTCTGAACACAGTGTTCAACCCCCAAGCTCTTTCCCTATTGTTGAGAGAACCTCATTGTCTCCATTCTATGATCTTGCCTTTGGTGGAGGATTGAAGTGGTGGAGGCCTAGTTGGAAGGAACCTAGTTTCTTGGTTTCGAACCGTGTCGACACAGAAGTCTGTAATGTTGTCACTTCTACTGATCATTTATTAATAGAAATACTCCTTTCCCGTCCTATTGGTATCGTGCAAATATATGATTATTATCCATGGGCATGTTTATAATGTTTATTAATGGATTATGCTATCCAATGTGTTAACCCCTTTATATTGTCACTATATACTTGCTCTGCTTGTTTGTTGAGAACTTGTTGCAAGTATAAAGCTTTGGGTCAAAGTGCTCAACAATGGAACATCATCGAACGTTGGATCGAGGTATGTCTCTTTCCTATATTTCACATTAGTTTATATAACATACGTTGGAATTGAGTTGATTTTTGAAGTCATACCTATTTGTTGTGGTTTACCCTGGCCATAGAGAGTTTTTCCCTCGTAACAATTATCAATAGGTGATGATTTTGCAAGCAAAAGTGTGAATTTCACACAAGAGAAAATTGCAAGAACACCATAAATGAAGATTATTACATCATATTGGGAATTGAGAAGGATTATATTATCGAAGAGATTCGCGAGGCCTGTAAGAAATTCTCATTGAAGATCCATCCAGATAAGCATAATGCTCCTGGTGCAGAGGAAGCTTTCAAGGCACTCTCCAATGCATTCCAGTGTCTAAACAATGATGAAACCATGATAAAATATGATCATGGTGATGATAGAAATGAGTTTGATTCCCCTAGTTGTTATAGTCTCAAACTTCATGGTCCTTCCGCAGACTTTACCCATGTTTCTACTTCTTCTTCCTTTCTCTCGTTCATAAACATGTTGGTATCCAAGCATGACTCATCCAAGATTGATGTTGCATCGAGTCTCAGACAAATTTGAGGTCGAGGATCTATTAAAGTTCTAGTCATGTCGATGCCATCAACATCCCAGTTGAATTAGAGATCGTGATCTATCCAATGCATTTTATATGCTACGGTGGTTTGATGGAGTGCCTATGGTAGTTGAATTGACATATATTTATGTAATTCAAGCTTTGAGGTTCAAGTCAAAGTTGTTGTCCAAGTTTCAAAAGTATAAAATGTTGTGGATGCTGAGTACAAGTTTGGTCATCGAGTTTTGATTCTCCAGGAAACAACAAGAATAGCAACACCGTTAATCGACGTGCTAGTCGAATTTAGAACCGACTGACTACCACAAAATTGATAGTTGATGGGCACATTGTTCTCCACAATAGTCTGATTCGATTCCTTATGAAAAGAAACGAAGCCATTATGTGAAAGATAATGGATGGAGTTAAGTGTTTCAGTCCTTTATTCATGCTCCAATTATGGTATATACACACATCACAAGCACACAGTGCACAATTACACTCTCCTCTATTTGTTTGAAGAGTACTTGTCGACTGAGTCGTAACCAAAAATAATTTACCTTCTAGGAAAGGATGATTTTAAGGATGGAAATTTATTTTAAAACATAGAAACCTTGGTGAATATTACTAATCCTTCATATACCAACTATAAATGTTTGGTGATATTTTTGTAAAAATATTCAAAATTTTAAGGATTTTATATAGTTTGTATAAAATTTTGGTGATTTTTAAGGTAAAATAATTGTATCCTATAGAATTTGGGCGAATCATTTTTAGAATGGAGAATATTGTTTTGGGAAAAACCATGGAAAGTTAGCCCATGAGCGAAATTTAGCCCCTAAAATCATCCCTTCTTCTAGGTGCATTGGAGAAACAATATATTCATCCAAACAGGACGTCTTGACCTGACACTACTACATAGTATTGTACTATGCGTATCGACCAATGCACTATTGTTATCGGACTAATCGGTAGGTGCGGACACTAACAGATCTCCCTAGATCCACCTGGATCTAGAACAAAGCAAGACAGGACATGACTCTTTACCTAAGTTTTGACCATTGAATTGACTAGGAGGAAGGAACAAATAACATACCTTATTATCGCTTCTTGGGGTCTTTCTTGCTCCCTCTTCGCTCCAGTGCTCTTGTGAAGTCAAGACCAAGACAACACAAACCAACCAAAGTGAATATAGCTCAATATATTCAACTGTCAACCTATGTGTATGATCAAGGAATTACACAATAAAGTGGAAATAGCTTTATGGGAAAGGGACATGCCACTGTATTATATTAATTGAAAGTAAAGATTACAACCTGAGCCTTGATGTTGCAAACTTCCTTTCGATGGCTCTTGGCTCCGACACACACACTTGCTCAATCCTTGTATGAAGAAGATCAAATCCTCTTGACAGACTTGCTGGAGTCTCCAAGCTGCTGTTCAAGCTAAGTCCTTCACACAATTCTTTTACCAATTCTCCAATGAATCTTGCTTAACCTTTTCCATGAGAATTCCCTCAATATATAGGAGAGAATGAGATAGTTACTTGGATAAGAATGATCCCAAAATATCAGGGAATCCAGTACTAGGATAACCATTCGAATACCAACCCATCCTTCTAGAAGATTCCCTTCTAGAAACATCGAGAATTCATCTTTTTCCATGCTTTAGGAAGAGTTTGCACCCTAACTATTCAACACAATGCAAGAAGTTTGCACCCTGGCTTAAAGAAGCCTACGAGAATGGGTCATTCTCGCACTCAAATGCACTAGCAGCCTGCGAACCTTCTTAAAAAATGAGTTTTCTAGGAAGAGATGAAAGTAAATTTTCTCAGGAGAAAGTTCTTATGAAGAGCTTGGGTACACCATCATCAATACATCATCATGACTACCAAAATCATGGGTAACAAAATTCCCCCCAAATTATGAGGTTGGAATCAGTGACAGCCGAAAGACTTTGTAAGCTGCATGTGTGTGTCGAAAACCAGGAGCACACCTAATCGGAAACCTGCGAACAACCAAGCATCTGCAGAATATCATATATACTAATTCTAAGGTAGGAATTCTCATACTCAGATCATAGACTGATGACAATTGTAGACCTGGGTCATGGCCACCAATCATACACTGTGGATCCATGTCGTCAAAATATAGCATAGCCACCAGGAATACACTATGGATCTATGCGAGAAATTTCAAATTAAGACGACATAGCCACGAGACATACATAGTGGATCTATGTGTCGCAAATTATACATACTTCGTCGCAACCTGGACAAAAGAGATGATATCCAGGGTATTCAATCTCGTCGCCCAAAGTACGAATCTAACCATGTGATTACATGTGTTGAAGTCGAACATGGCAGAAGCCACTTGATTACCGGTCATTGATGAAATCGTTAACAAGTGCGAGGAAAATCACCATTGATGTCAATGACTCCCAAGGTACCCTAGTACAATCCATTGAGTGCGAATAAATGAGTTGAAGTCGAACATCCGATGGAATCTTTCGATCAGGGGTCAATGATGTAAACCCACTATCGAAAGCGAGGAAACCTGCCATTGAGGCATGCAAACTCCAAGGTACCAAATAATTTCTAAGTCCTGATTCTGGATAATGAGCTGAAGTCGACAGAACAAAAATCGTCACAGGAGGGCCTTGATGTATCCCCCATCAATGACACGAAATGAGTAACATATTTTGAAGGTGAAACATAGTATGATGTGAATTGGACTGGACACAAGGAAGGCCAACACAGAGAGAATGGATAACTGCAGATGGACGACTCAATATAGGTTTTAGATGGACTTCTCTTGAACATATGAACGACATGACCAATGATTTGGCAGCATTGACTCAAATACAACACAGGGAATGACCTTGTAGAAAATCGAATGAGAGGCAAATGGATTTCCCAAACCGGCTTCAAATGATGAATAGGGGGTGTCATGTTCAAGAGCGACACTTACTGCCAATCAATACGAAGATGAAAACATATCCCTTTCCCAAATTTTCCCCCACCATTTCTGGCGAGTACTTCTTTATTTTTACGCAACCTTGAGGAGGATAACATATGCTTGTTGATGTAAGCTCATCCTTCAGACGAGTCCTTCGGAGTATATTTAACGAACCCTAAGAAGGAGTGGTTCGGTCCCATTACGAGTCTGTCAATGTTTGTTTAACGAGTCCAGAGATAGAAAACTCAAAGGTTTTTCATGATTATAGAGTTTGGAAAAACATTTAAAAGAGAACTCTCTCAGTTCCTTTTTCGTAAAATAGTTTGGATGAGACCGAAAAAGAGATAAATTATCGCTCACCAGACGTTTACTTCAAATAATTTATCGAGCGTGAAAATATCAAGGTTGCTCGGCTATCTTTTCATGTTTAGAGAGTCTGAAAAGAGCTTAAAGAGAACTACAGGCTGGTTCCTTTTTCGTATAACCTTGTTGAGCTCGAAAAAGTGATAAAAGTATGCTCAATCGCGTTCTCATATATTTTCGAGCGCAAGAACGGACAAAGACCACACTCGAGGTTTTATACAAAAGCCATAAAAAACAATCAAAACACGCGACGACAAAGAAAAATATGTCCTCATCCTTGTATTTGGCCATCAAAGTTGTTACGCCTGCAAAAGTTACACTCAAAAAGGCATTAGGGATTAGGTTTTAATAGATAAATAATCATAAAAACCAAATGACATAGTAAAAATAAATAAAAAGGAGTAAATACTCTTTTTACCACATCATTTTTACCTTTCCACTATTTGAGTTCAAAAGCCCCTCTTTTACCCTCAAAGTTCGGCGTCAGATTGCGGGAGTTACGAGCGTCCGTTCAACGAGCCGTTAGCGACAGTGAGGTAGGCTCTTTGTCCTTAACATTTTCATGGTTTAATTTTGCAATTTCATTGGTTAAAATTTTTCATTTTTAAGTTGATTTTTGGAGCCCTACTTGCGCGTTTCCATTCTCGCAGGCGGGCTACACGGGACCTGTGAGAATGGGGCATTCTCGTAGGTGAGCCTAAGGCAACTTGCGAGGTTCTCGCACTGTGCCCAAAGGGCACCTGCGAGAGCCGTAAAGCTCAATTTTTTTTTAACATTTTACTCAATGAAAGAGAATCAATTCATGAAAAATGTTGCTAATCTTCTTGTTGTGCCTCTTATGCAGATAATTGGCCATCAAAATGGTGCTTGAATGGCGTGAAAGGGAGCACAAAGAAGACAATGCAATTGCCGGAAATCATCCACCTACTATTGCTTATTTGAGAAATTGTGGACTCTTGAAGTACTTTTGTATCCCGGGTATGAGGGCCCAAGTCAGGTTGTTAGAGTACCTGGTGCGTATGTGGGACCCTGATCAATAGGTATTTCATGTGGGGGTCCACACACTGTCCTTAGATATTGAGGACATTTACTTTTTAACTGGATTTTCACAGCACAGGCACTATGTGAGCCTGACTGGTGGCAGAGGTGGTGGGCTGCCCATGAGTGAGTACTGCCATTTACACTACGTTCCCAAGGCAGAGAGAAAGAAAGGAAAAGTAGCTATCTGGGGGGTACGAGACTTGACCCTCTATACTATCCTATTCACCATAGTTTGGATGGCTAGGAGTTCTTCTCCTCACATGGCACTACAGAGTTACTTCCAGTATGCCATTGAGTGTACTGAACCTCGGGTGTTCAATTGGGCAGATGCTATGCTTCGCAGTATAAAAAAGAAGTTGACCAAATGCAGATGAGGCGACCTGAAGAAATTCGGGTACGGATTTTTGTTGGTGTCCTTCTTCCTTGAGAGGGTTCCATTACTGAGACTGCAGGTTGAGTGGAATTTATTGGCTCCTAGGGATACAAGGATGCTGATATGGTGTCAGATCATGGCCCAGCACGTAGCAGGACAGATCATCAAGTATGATGATACTTTCTTTGACTGGATTCAACCACAGATGTTGATGGTTGACGACTATGCTTATGCCGGGTTGGATTTCCGAGGAGATCCGGACTTAGTACTGCCATAGGATGCTCAATGGGGGGACCTTGGTAAGAAGTACACACATTTTTTTCTTTTTAAATATTTTTGTGAATTTTTATCATATTAAAATGTTTTTGTTTTATATGTTTGTCCAAAGACTAATACAAAATTCATTTTTTTTATAACACAGATGTTGGACCTTACCGACCTCCTGGTACTTCTCCCATTCAACGGCGGGGAGAGGTAGCAGCAGTGCCACAATATGCCAAGGATTATCAGGTGGTGGAACAAAATCTAGAAGGCCTGATCGTAGATATTCCATACATGCCTCTGGAAGAGGTTCCATGACGCGATCAGCGTCATACTGTAGGTGTATCAGCATCCATGAGTCGACTGCTCCGTAGGGTTGCTCGACAGTTGTGTGTTACTGTGAACGTCATCCATGACGTCACTTTGTAGAAGCTATGAGCTTCAGATTTTGACATTTTCATCTTCGGACAAACGTTTTGTAAAAAACTCTTTTAATCGTTATATATACAGACGACTTCTACTGGTTTATCATGTGTTGTGTGAACATTGATGTGATTGATTTATAAATGATTCAAATGTCTGTCTAATACATAATTAGCCAATGCATCTATTAATGTATTTAGACATCTAGGAATATGTTGATATTCAATGTAATCAAAGTAACGCTCCAAGATGAGAATTCGCAAATACACCTGTAACAAAGTCAGACTTCGAATAGTGAAGACATTACTTAACTGTAGTACTACAAGTTGTGAATCAAGTAGCACAACCAAATGACGAATTTCGAGCGAGATAACATCAACCAATAATTCAATAACGACGCTATACTCTGCAATGTTGTTGGTCGCACGGCCGAGGCACACACCTCGTAAGGAGACAAGTTCATTTGTAGGGGTGTAAATTGCCCACGTAGCGGAAGCAAGGTTCTGAGTACTATGGCTAGCACCATCAGCGAAGCCAATATTGGGTAGCGAATACTCCGACATATGGAAATCAAACACAACATCACATAAGGGCAGAGACCAGATAACGACAAAAGAAAACTATAGTAACAAACAAGAAGTATGATACAATAAAAATACAAGTACTTGTGCACAGATGATTTTATGCATAGTACTTCTTCAAGTACAACCCATTCCTGGGTTCACTCAAAGGGATACCATCATAATCTACCAACTCTTAAGCTCCTTTTTCCAAAACTCGTCGAACGATATAGGGACCTCGCCACATGGGTTTGAATTTCCCAGCTCCTAACATATCTCGATCTTGTTCATAGAGAAGAACAAGATCACCTTTGGAGAAAACAAAAGGCTTGACATGCTTGTCGTATTGGGCCTTGACATGCTTTTTCTGAGCTTCTATAACTAGAGTGGCATCACGTCGAGTTTCGTCTAATCGCATAAGATACAATAGACGTTCTTCCTCAGCATAAGTGTTGGGTAGGAGTTCAAAAACTAGTTTTAAAGAGGGTATCTCGCATTCAATAGGGAAAATAGCTTCCACACCATAGACTAACCGGAATGGTGTAAACCCAGTAGCGGACTTGAAGGATGTCTGGTACACCCACAATGCTGAAAACAACATTGTGTGCCAACTTGTTTTATGAATCCCTATCATTCATCGAAGCATATGTATGAGAACTTTGTTAATCGCTTCGACTTGTCCATTGGCTTGTGGATAATAGGGCGTTGAGTTCTCATGGCAAAGACCCAACTTTTCAGTAAGTTCGGACATCATAAAATTCCTAAAGTGGCTACCATGATCAGTGACGATAGCTTGGGGAACACCAAAACGAGCTATGACGTGATTAAAAAGGAAAAAAGCTGCGGTATTTCCAGTGTTGTCAAATGTTGGCATCGCCTCGACCCATTTCGTAAAGTAATCAACGGCTACAATAATGTAACCATGCCCCCCAGCCGAGTGAGGATGACATGTCATGAAATCGATGCCCCATTTCGCAAAGGGATCAACTGAGATCACAGGGTGAAGAGGAGTGGGATGTGACTGAATTTTCTGATTATAGGTCTGGCAGGCATGGCATTTCTGAATGGCGATGATGCAGTCGTTAAACAATGAAGGCCAAAAATACCCTATTTGTAAGATCTTCTGGGCAGTAGCATACCTAGACATATGACCACCACATGCTCCGGAATGGCAGTCATTCAGAGCTTTCTCGGCTTCGTCGAACGTTAGACAACGTTGAAAAACAGAGTCAATCCCCCGACGATAAAGAGTATCCCCGAGGATAATGTATTGACGATCTTGATAGCGTATGCAACGTCATTCAGTACTGGACAAAGTTGGCCGGAAAGTCTGGGTTTGGAGATATATAATGATATCCCCATACCAAAGATCATCAGTGCTAATAAGGAAAAGAGATTCATCGGGTAATGAATCTGCTGCTACATTTTCCGTTGCAGAAGGGGGAAAGTCACATATCAACTCAACAAAGACTAAGGACTTCTTAGACTTGGCGTGTTCGAATTCCAAGTCAAACTCCTGGAGTATCACAATCCATTTGGAGTACTTGCCCCCGAGAAATTGACGTGTCAGAATATGTTGCATAGGGTTGCAATGAGAAATCACCGTAGTTTTGCATGAGAGGATATAGTGCCAGAAGTGTTGGACGGCTTGGACGGCAGCCAAGGCCAGTTTGTCGACATGTTGATACTTGATTTCAGTCGGCGTGAGACTTTGACTCAAGTAGTAAATAACATGTTCGTCGTGAGCATCATCCTCTTGGACGAGAACCATGCCAATGGTGTAATCCGAGGCAACAAGGTAAAGGAAATAATCGTGACTGTAATCGGGGGGAAAGAGAAGCTGAGCTCACGTCAGGGATAACTTCAAAGCTTCAAAAGCATTGTTGGCAATGGTATCCCATACAAACTCAGAATCCTTTTTTAATAGCCGTGTAAATCCACGAGTTATCTCGGCATAATTTGGGATAAAATGACGAAGAAAGTTTGCTTTCCCCTGAAAACTTTGTAATTGGCGCAGTGTAGAAGGAGGAGGGAGATTAAGGATCGCCTCAACCTTCAAAGGATCCACCGAGATCCCTTGACGCGAAAGGATAAAACCTAGAAGACGACCAGATTCCACACATAAAACGCACTTATGAGGATTTAAATGTATACGGTAGAACCAACAATGAAAGAAAATGGCTCAGAGGTGGGTTGGGTGATCGACTCTGTGCATAGAATGAGCGGGTAAATCATCCAAATATGGTTGAACGATGTGCTTGATATCATGAAAAGAATAAGACATAGTGTGTTGAAAAGTGGCGCCAACGTTCTTGAGACCGAAAGGAAGTTTCCAATAGGCAAAAGTACCCCAAGGACAAATAAAAGCAATCTTATGTTGATCCTCGGGAATGATGTTAATTTGATTATATCCAGAGAAACCATCCATGAGAGAGAAGATTTCACTTCCAGCGCAGTCATCGACAATCTGATCGACGAAAGGGGTAGGAAAGTTGTCTTTTGGACAAGCTTTATTGATATCCCTATAATCAACACATACATGAATTGTACCTTGTTTCTTGTCAATCGGGACAAGATTGGAAACCCAGTCTGTGAGAGCCACCGGATAAATAAAGCCAGCTTTCAGAAGTTTCTCGACTTCGAGCTTTATAACAGCCGCTTTACGTGGGTGAACTGGACGAAGGCGTTGCCGGACGAGTTTAGTGTCAGGATATGTCTTAATCTCATGTATCACAATCTCAGGGTCGATACCCGACATTTCTTCATAGCTCCAGGCGAAGATGTCACAAAATTCTTTGAAAAGGGACGTATAGGTGACTATTTCGTCAGGGGAACATGAAGCTCCAATATGGACATTTTCAACGATTCCAGGTTTGATGGATATGTCAAGGGGAATAGTGGGCGAGATATTACTTAAGTTCCCTTCGGCAAACACATCGTGTGTAGACTCGGGAATGGTTGAAATGACGACAACGATTGACGGAGTCGAGATCCATTGGTAGTTCTCAAGAGTATGTTGCTTCAGAAAGATGATGGAACGATGATGCCCATCTTCCCAAGGGGTGTCTTCCATGACGGACATGATCATCTCGTCAGTGGGAAAAATAACACGGAAATGATTGGGAGGAAACTCATCAAGAGAGGGGGTAGAAGGTGTTGTCGATTGAATGGCCTGGTAGGCAGATTCAACTGGACTTAACGACATTTTGTCACTGAAACGAAGATGATCTCCAGGGTCGGGGACTATCTAGGGGTTGTGAGACGTAGGAAATTCATGAGGCGAAGTGGAGATCATATTGATAGAAGCAACAGACGAGTGTGGAACATCGGGCGGTAGAATGGGGAAAGTACCCATTAACGAGGAGTCCTTTAGAAGGCCTACACTGACGTTCTCATAACCCGGTGGGGTTTTAGCAATAAACGGTACGTTGCTAGTACGAGTATCAGAATTGAAGAAGGCAAGTTGGTCGACGGTAAAAACCTTTCCTTGATGAGGGAAACGTACTACACAGAAAAGTTTTGACACAATGACGCGCATGGAATCGATCCAGTTGTGGCCAAGCAAAAGATTATAATCAAGGGGAGCGTCAAAGACTTCCACTTTGACTTGGACCGTTTTACCTTCTAACGTGATGGGCAACGAAGGAAGAACACTGTAGGGCTTAAACCCGGAGCCGTTGAAGGCTTTAAGAGTGTTCTAGGATTCATTCAAAGAAGGAGAGCCAATGGATTTCCAGCAAGCAAGAGACATAACACAAGTCAAGGCACCCTCATCGATGACAGTTCGAAAAATGTTTTTGTCAGAGACAATCACTTGGATCTGGAACGCAAGTTGAGGGGGTAACCTTGGAATGTGATCTTCCAAGTCAAAGACTATTAAATTCGTATCCTTCGGGTCAGTTCCACCGATAGCTTTCAATAGTGCCTTCCGTTATGTGGGACAATTTTGAAGGACTTCAAGGGTTGACATTGCAGAAGGTGCTGGGCCAGATCTTCAACAATTCTATAGTTCCGGGCCGCACGAGCATGAGGATTGAAAGCTGATTTTCAAACGACACCCTTTGTGGGGGGTCACATAACTGTGTCGAGGCTCGTTCGTTCAAGATGAAGAGGACCATTAGTAGGTGGAGTCGCTAGAGAGGGTTGTACCAAAGAAGGGGGTAAATCATCAACCTTCTCCGTAGAGGGAGAATAATATTTGGCTCTAGTAGTGAGTGCAATGTTGTTCTGCTTAGAATCACTAGTACACATCAAAACATATGATGTAGCAGAAGAGGAGGGTTGGTCATGAATGACCAACTGAGCCTATTGTTGAGACGGGAAGGGTTGGGACAAGACAGTCGGTGCAAGTGGTTTTGGAGCTCCTTGAAGGAACTTAGTGACCTCAGCACGTCGTGGAAAATACTTCGTGTAGTGATCATCACCATAGATAAGACAAGGGTATCGTGGTTTGCACTTATCCTGATCGTCAACAGGGGTAGTTTTGGTTTACTCTGCTTGATAATTATTTTTGCCCTCCTTATTCTTGCCTCTCCCCTTTTTAGATTTGTTTTTACCGGCTGGGGTAGATTGGACTGAGTTTACCTCAGAAGTCTTGCCTGTGGGAGTGGCAGGAGACGGAGTATTTTGAACATTAGAAGAAGTAGATTTAGGGTTTGTGCTTGAAGCGGAATGTGATTGGTCTTGGGCAGTACCAATCACACTGTCAGCTGCATGCGAGGTAGATGGAGTAGTTGAAGTGCTGGAAGTATTAGGACGAGGTAAGTCAGGTAGTAAATCATAAAGGGTTCCCATTTGTGAGTAAACAAGGTCAAGATATTGAGCACGACTTATATCCTGCTCTTCCATGACTACGCCACCCATGGCAATGTCCTTACCGATTTCGTTCACAAATGATTTTGTAAACCATTTTTCCAGTAACTGATCGAGGAGCTCAAGTTTAATGAGACGTCGTCTCCTTCGCCACTCATGGATGTGATCAGATATATGAGTTCCTTTATCTTATTTGAAGGAAGTTAAAATCTTGGTCCCCGTGTCATAACGGATCGGTAACTGGTAATGCGTAAGAAAAGCCATAGCTAGGGTGTTGAAATCAGGGAAGAAACCTAGTGGCAATTCAATATACCACTTCACAGCAGAACCGGTAAGGGTTCGTTGAAAGACGTAAACGAATAGATTCATCCATCAATGAGTTGGATGAACACCATAGGTGAAAAGTCATAACGTGATTGTTTGGGTCCTCTCCCACTTTGCTGTCGAATTTAGGAATGTCCGATGGAGGCTTGGCTGGGATAACAGGCCATTGGGGAGAGTGATGAATAGGATCATTTAAAATCCATGACAAATCCGACAAATCCAAAGTGGCAAGAAAGGGTAACTGTCGATTCACTTGCAGATACTGGTGGCTTTGGGGAGGAAGCCCTATCGGCAAACTAGTAGGACCATACGCAGTCTGCATATAATGTGAATACCCAGGCATATTTGGTTGTGGTTGGAGAGGATAGTAGCTCATAGGAGTATACCCTAGAACAGGGGCTTGAGTTTGAGCATTCACCCCCCAAATGGGATTGAATGAACCGGGATATGGTTGGCCCATGCTAGGGGGTGTTACTGACGCAGTTGGAAACTACTGCCCCCCAGTCGATTAAGAAGGATTTTGTATCAACTGATTCCAATACTGAGCCAAGGACGGAGGTATGTTTTTCCCATAAGGTGGGGTCGGTCCTCCCATCAAAGGTGGTGTTCCAATTGGGGGTTGTGTCATACCACCTTGGTGAAATTGTCCACCAATCGAAAACTGGTAATTTGGAGTGAAGGACGGAATAGCACCACTAGGATTAGGATTTCTAGTAGAGGACGAAGAAGGTCCTCCAAAAGGAAATTGAGGGAGTGTTGGGACAAAACCGGGAAGAAAGTGCCCAAAAGAAGAAGGACCACTAGGAGAGCTGGATGGAGTTTGTGCAGGAGTAGGAATGGAAGCATTCAACGCACGATATCTAGGTGGTAGTGTCGGAGTGACGTTGGTCGGTCGCGGTGTGTTGATGGGAGCAAGACTAACCGCAGTAAACCTGGTTGGAACACTCGTAGTAGTTTTAATATGGGCCATTTCGGCAGGGACGGTAAAGTGATAAGCGGTAGTCAACAGTATTGTTTCTGGACTAGAGATTTCAGAAATCACAGGGGGATTAATTTCAGAAATCACAGGTGAACCTGGACCAAAAAGGTCGCGTTGAAAAACGCCTATAGACCAAAAAAGATCTTGGCCTTATATGCCTGGAAAGGGTCCAACTGGTGATCCATAAGATGTAACAACTAATTCTCTGGAAGAATTCAGTTGCATAAACGGTCGCTCGGAATCAGGGTGAAGTCGAAAGTCCTCTCGAGTATTAGTAATTCGAAAATGTTCTAGAGAGTCAGTTCGTTCCACTTGTGGTGTGGTGATGACTGTGACTTCACTTTGCCGAGGAGAGCCCTCAGGTGTACTGGTAGGCAAGGGTTGATAACCTTCCAGATGCTTTGGAGATAAACCCTGCATTCTACGTGAACGACGTGGAGGAGCTATTGTAAACGAGTGACAAACTTCACAAAGAAAATCCTATGGTCAACTTCGAGAAACAAACAACACACGCTAGTAAAC
>JZKD02S2380023.1:13668-25788 GCA_000966675.3 Picea glauca | reverse complement strand
AATCGGGAAATCGGAATATCGGGATTTAAAGTGTATTGAACTTTGTTGTTTTCAAACCGCGAACTCCGATATCCCGACGTTTATTTAGAAAAACTTTGATTTTATCATTGATTTTCTTTTTTTAGAATATTCTCGAGTGTATTTCAAATTCATTAGATCTGGAAAAAATTGATAATGCAAAGACTCCAGGATACTAAAATTTGTTCATAAAACAAAATTTTAGTTCTGTTTCAACAAAGTCCTAGGTTTCAATGGTAGAGGGGAAAATCCCATAACAATGAGGACCACTTTTGCGAAGGAAAAAGACATCGAATAGTTAGCATACTCATCAAAATAAAGATCAATAATACATGAAGGTGGTATCCCAATACTACTTCAACCTTCTTATGGCAGATTGAAGAAGGGAAACTATGAGAATATATCAAAGACTCAACCTACTCTAGCAAATAGAAGAAGTGACAAGCCAATTGGTCGATGAAAGAAGAAGAACAAGACCAATATGTCTACATCAAACAAGACATTGCTCATTTTTCACTACTACAGGAAGAAAGGTCATAACATTTGCAACTATTGGTACTCAAAGGTATGTTCATTTTGTGGGAAGAAAGGCCATTAGGTGGCATATTGGTGGGGGAATCAAGCCACATGCCACAAGTCATATTACTTTTAGAGGAGGAATGACAAGAAGGATTCTCTAATCCAAAAATGAAATTAAATGCACATGGAGAGGAGGAGCATGTTAGTTAGTCCCTATATTAGAAATACAAACTTTTTCCACCACTACAAGTTTAGTGCACATTAGGAAACAAAGTATTTGCAACTTCATCTAGAGCTTCACCCCAGAAAACATACAATGAAGAGAAGGGTGTGGAGAGTGAAGAATAAAGACGATGAAGATTTCCTTGCATCTCCATCAAGAAGAAGAAGATATCAAAGGAGTTGAAGCGACACAAGAGGTTAGCCTCACCAAAAAAAAGAGTAGTTGTTTGGTGGAAATACGAGAGAGAAGAGAAGGATCTCAAGCATGGAATGACAATTATTTCATTGCGTAACGTACCCCGGTGCACTGGGTACCTCACAATTCATGTTATTGAGTTAATTTTGAAACTCTAATACCATATTTATATGAATAAAGAAAACATGCAATGTACTTGTAGTCAATGTAGCAAGCAAGAAAAAGTATACAATATTTACAATGCAGAATTCTCATGCAATATAAAACATTAGACAATAAATAACACAATGAAAATATAATACACATAAGACATATAACTTATCTTTAAAATATTGTTACACTGACTAGATGTAGACATCGTATGTTCCACCCAAGCTTAGGCTCATTGTTTCTTTCTCTCTCTCTACAATAGGGCCACCCCCAAGCTAAGGATATGAATCCAAAAGGATGGGCACCTAAGCCAACTCTAATTATCACACACCAGTGAAACTATCAAGTTGTTACAAACTATTTTCTCTCTCTCTCACACACACATCAATCCTAATTTTCCATCTCTCTTTCCCCTTCATCCTACACAACCCAAATAAATGAATTTTCTTCTCTGCAATGTAGTCCCTTAGGCTATTCCACTTCTCTCCAAGGAAACCTTTTTCAATTTATCCACTACCACCATTATTGATTCATGTTGTCTTACTGTCTTGTGCAACTTAGTGATAAAATCAATGGTTACCACTTCCCATTTCCTCTTTGAAATTGGAAATGTTTGTAGCAAACATGTTTTTTGCCTATGCTCAGACTTCACTCTTTAACATTCCATGCACCTTGCTATATAATCAGCCACATCCTTTTTCATTCATAGCCAAATGTATTGTCTTCTTATTGTTGCAATTGTTTTCGGATAACCAAGATGTCCGACATATTGAACATTATGCATTTATTTTATTACCAAATTCCTTAATTCACTTGAATTAGGAATATATACTCTATTTTTATGCATAATTATTCCATCTTCTCTCAACTTATACTCTTTAAATTTCTTATGTACATCTTCCTTCTATAATCCTTCTTTTTCCTATAGGTAATGTTAGTCTGTAACAACATCCTCTAAAATTATTCTCTTTAAATATGATATATGCATGATAATGGTTGTAGAATGCATGATATATACGCTTATGTTGAGTGCATCAACAACTTTATTCTCTTTTCCTTTGAAATAAATGATGCCAAAGTCAAACTCACTTAAAAATTCCAACCATTTTGTTTTCTTGGCATTTAACATTGGTTGTTCAAATGAAAATTTCAGACCACTGTGGTATGTCCTCAATTCAAATTTCTTCCCCATTAAGTAGTGTCTCCAGATTTTCAATGTATGTACTATGGAAACAAGCTCCAATTCATGTGTGAAATAATTCCTCTCTTTTTCTTTAAGATTTACAGATTCATAACTAATTACATGTCCATTCTGAGTAAGGACTCCACCAAGTCCTTCTTTGAATGCATCTATGCATACCAAAAAAATTTCATTTGGATTTGCAATCTTCAAAATAGGTGCACTGGTAAGTAACTCGTTCAATTTATGGAAACTTTCCTCACACTTTGTTGTGCATTCAAACATAGTTCCTTTATTTTGTGAAGAAGTGATGGGATGAATCATCTTGGAGAATATTTCTATAAACCTCATATAGTATCCATCTAATCCCATAAAACATCTAACCTCTAAAATATTCTTTGTTACTATCCATCCCCTAATGGCTTCAATATTCTTTGGATCCACTGCTATGCCTTCCTATGCAATTGTGTTCCCCAAGTAGTGGATCTATTCTTGGTAAAAAGAGAATTTTATCATCTTGGCATACAATTGATGCTCCCTTAGTAGTTGTAGTACCAATGTCAAGTGTTGTTCATGTTATTTCTCTAAATTGGAAAATATAAGCATGTCATCTAAGAACACAACGACAAACCTGTCCAGATAATTTATGAATATTCCATTCAACAAGCACATAAACACAATTGATGCATTTGTCAATCCAAATGACACCACTACAAATTCATAATTCTCATGCTTGGTTCTAAAATTTGTCTTGCTGATGTATTCTTCCTTGATTCTCACTTGGTGATATCCTGATCTCATATCTATATTTGAAAATATCGTTACTCCTCTTAGTTGATCATAGAGGTCAATGATTCTGGGTAGAGGGTATTTATTATTCATAGTGGCTTCATTCAACTATCTAAATTCAATACATAGCCTCAATGTTCCATCCTTCCTTTTCACAAAGAGTACTAGTGCTCCCCAAGGTGAGACACTTTGGCATATGCACCCTTTCTTCAACAATTCTTCTATCTACATTTTTAATTATTTTAATTCTAGTGTGCTCATTCTATAAGGATTCTTTGATACTAGGGAAGCTCCAGGCATTCAATCAATAGAGAAATATATATCCCTCTTTGGTGGAAAACTTGGTATTTCTTCAAATACGTCCTCAAATTCCTATAACACTGGAAGATCATCAAGACTTGACCCTTTGGTCTTGGCTAGCTCTTCCACATGAGTTGCATACAATTGAAATCCTTTCCTAAAACATCTCTTCAACTATAAGGCTGAAATATCCCTTATAGAAGTGGGTCTTTGAATTCCTTTCACAATGATCTAATTTCCTTCTTCATCAAGACATGTAAATATCTTGTTATGGTAGTCTAAGATAGGGTGATGCTTTTCCATCTAGTCCATTCCATCTAGTCTATTGGATAACCTCTGTCAATCTCATTGATCCTTCTTTTGGTCCTAATGGCTAGTTAAATCAACCATGATCTTTCAAGCTTACTTTTCTTTAAATGAAATATGCCCTCTAATTTGGGGTCAATGTAATTATGGTTTTCTATTGAATCAATTAAAATAGCAGCAGTTTGATTAATAATCTTACCTTCCACCTCAATCATGTGGGATTTATGTTCTACCCGTCGATCTTCTAGGGATTCTTATATCCTTGGGATATTTTTTCCCATGTCATCCATTGTGGTACCCTCCTCAAGGTTGTGCAGAGTTCTCATTGTTTCTTCTCTATGAGGGAAATATTTGGATATATGCTCTTATTTACATCCCCACAAATTTTAGTGGTGGCCTTCCCCTTTTTTCTTAAGGAATGCGCCATTTTGGATTCATCTTGAGTTGTTTGATTTCACTGGTATGTTTCAGTAATATTTCTATTGAAAGGAGGTTTGAATCCCTTATTTCTCTAATCCAATTTCTCCTTATTCTTATCCTTCCAATATTTCTAAAAGGCTTTCTTCCTTTTTCTTTCTCATACAAGTACTTAGCCTTTCTAATGTTCTTTCCTAGAGTCTTGGGTTAGTTAGATTGAACTTTTTCTTTGTAAAAATATGGTAGTACACTTAAGAACCCTTTTATTTTCACCTTCTCCTATTTTATAAATCCCACATAACTCAACAACTCCAAATACATATTTTCATATTCCTCCATCGTTATGTTTCCCAACTTGAGTTGAAAGAACTCTTGGATCTTCTTTTCATAGTATTTCTTTGAAAGATATTGCTATTGAAAATATTTTTTAAACTGCTTCCAAGAAATCCTTTCTCATTAATGTTCTTGACTTGCTTCAACTGGTCCCACCACATAGAGTATTTTCCATGTAAATGGTATATGGAAATCCTAGATTCTAGGTTAGATGAGTAACTATGCAACTGAAAATAAATATTTATTCCAAGGTTTCAACATCATCTCCATTTTTTTTTCACCATTAAAGGTTGGTGGCATAAGCTTCCTAATCTCACCTTGCAAGTTGTCTAACTCATATCTTCTTCTTTGATGCCTAATCGAGGAAACTTCAGGGTTGCTTCTTGAAACTTTAGATGCATACAAATTTTCAATTGAATGAGTAGGTGAGTAGTATTGTCTTTGAGTTATAGTATCACTTATTGGGTGCATGGATCTTCTGTAGTTATCCCTCCTGGCACATGGTATGCCTTCTTCCTCATATCTTGAACCCGATCCAATCTTTATTTTCTTTTGCAACTGATTTATACTTTGTAACAATTGATTATTTATTTGATTCTATTCCTCATAGGCTCTTATTACATTCTCATTATCAACATTGTATCTCTTCACTTCCATCCTTATATTCCTCATAGTTTCTACCAGTTCCACTGCTGCTTCTATGTCAATTAGATTATGTCTCATGATTACCTAAACTAATGTTTAGGCCTTTAGCTTCTATTTCATGGTTGTAGGCACTTACCTAAACTTCTCACATAACTTAACCAGGGGCTCAGACTTGAAAGAAGTAGCATTATTGGTGAAAATTCTGCTGGGATAGCCAAATCTGGCTATGATGTCCTCCAGGAAGCTGATAATTACCTTGTGTGAAGCACTCCTAGTGGGGACAACCTCTATCCACTTGGTGAAGTAGTCCGTTGCAGTCAGGATCCATCTGTGCTAGCCACTTGAAGAAGGATGAATTTGTCCAATGAATTCCAACCCTCACAGTGGAAAGGGTGCTGAAGCTACTACAGGCTTTAGTGGTAGAGATTTGAGCTGCTGTTTTCCTGAGAACCTTTGGCATTTGATGCAAGATCTAATTTCTCTGCAGACATCAATGAATAATGTGGGCCAGTAGTACCCAACCCTGAGAATTTTGTGGGATGTGGTCTTCCAGAAATAATTCCCCCCACAAAGGCCACTATGGAAATCAAACATAACTTTCTGGGCTTCCTGTGGGTTCAGACACCTCAGAAACACCCCTAGAGGATCTCTCCAGTACAAGACATGGTCAATAAGGAAATACCTGACTGCCTTGAGCTTTAAAGCTCTTGCCTTGCTTTTTCCCATTCCATCAGGAGGCTTCAGCTCTTGCAGAAAGTACAAAATGTCTCTGTACCAGGTGCATTCTGCTAGTGATAAGACACTCTGAGAGCATTTGTTGGGCGACTCAACTTACTGATTTGATGAGAAAGTGTTGATGAAGCTAACCCCCAAGGCCTTGCAATTGGATTCAGCCGGCAGCTTGGCTAAACCCTACCCTTTAACCAACTTGGTGGGCTTAATATCCAAGTCAAACTCTAGGATCTTGGCAATCCATTTACCTCTTCTCCCATCTATGTCTGTCTGTATAAGGATGTCCTTCACAGAGGTTGAAGGAACATATGCAGTCACTTTTGAATGCAATACATAGACTCTGAAATCTTTGAGGGCTTTCACCAAGGCATAGGCCCGCTTCTCCATGATCTCGTACCTGATTTTTGCATCTCTCAATGCCTTACTGAAGAAGGAAATAGGTTTCTCTCGCCCTTCCTCATTTTTTTGCAATAAGACCACTGCTACTGTATCAAAAGAAGCAAAAGAAAAAATTAGGAAATCCTTGGAATTGTCAGGATTGATCAGCACAGGTGCCTCAGTCAATGCCTTCTTTATTTGGACAAAAGATTCCCTGAGTTCAGCAGTCCACTTTGCTTCATTTCCCTTTCTGAGCATGGCTGTGATGTGTTTCACCACCTCAGCAAAATTTGAGACGAACCTCCTCATAAAGTTAATCTTCCCTAAAAAGGCCTGGACTTCTTTTCTAGACCTGGGAAGTGATAGGGTATGAATTGCCTCTACCCTACTAGGATCAATTCTCACTCCTTATGCTGATACTATATGGCCTAACAACTTCCCCTCCTTCATAGCAAATGAAGATTTCTTGGGATTTAAGGATAGGACAAACATCTGGCATTTCAAGAAAACTCTCCTCAAGTGGTAGCGATGATCTTTATCAGACTTGGAGAAGACTGTGATGTCATCCAGATATATCACCACAAACTGATCTTTCTCCCCAATGAAAGCTATATCCATGGCTCATTGAAATGTTTCCCTTGCATTCATCAATCCAAAAGGCATTTTGGAGTACATGAATGTTCCCCAAGGAGTGGTGAAGGCCATTTTTTCTCTGTCCTCAGGCATGATTGATATCTGATTATAGCCAGAAAAAACATCAATCATAGATATCCTAGATGCACCAGTTACCCTCTGCAATATGTGTTCCATGTTGAGAAAGGGATAGTTGTGTTTCTTTGAGCTCCTATTCAGGTTCCTAAAATCAACACAGAGCCTAATTTCTCCACTTTTCTTCCTCACAGGGACCAGATTGGCCACCCACTCAGAATATCTCAAGGGGAGAATGATTTGGGCATCTCACAACTTCTTCACCTCTCTCTCCATGATAGGCAACAACATGGGATTTATCTATCTTAGCTTCTACCTAAATGGCCTAGCCTCTTCCTTCAGTGGGATCTTGTGCTCAATGACAGATGTGTCATATGTCTTGAGGTCTTCATATGTCCATGCAAACACATCAAAAAATTCTCTTAATAACCCAGTATATTTGGCCCTCTGCTCTTGGGTCAGGCTGCTTGACAACTTGACAAACTTAGGCTCCTCCTATGTGCCAATGTTTCACTTAGCTATATCAGCATCTCCTCTTAAAATCCTACCCTTTACTGCCACATCATTCCCATCGAAGAGTCTTTCTAGAGGGACTAGTCCCTTCAGAATGTGATTGCTAGGCAACTGAACAATATGGTGATTAACAATTTTATTTAAAAATACCTCAGGGTGAGGTCACCTTCAGGATCAGGGTCCTGATCAATGTGAAATGCAGAAAATTCATTGACGGACTAAAGAAATTTTTTGATTTCAAGATCGTCTTCGAATACCTTCCAATGCTTGACAATGTCCAGGATGGATGGCCTGTATCTTATTTCGACCCCATATTTGATCTTAGCTGGTAGAGGGATCCTAAACAGACTAGCCGAGACAACTAAGGAATCGGCCAAAGTATTTTCCTCTCTTGGAATAAAAGAAATGTTGAAAGTTGAGAAGAAATTATCAATTAGGTCCCACACCTCATTTCTGTAACTTCTGAGCTGAGGATGCTTAGCCCGATAAGCATTTCTGACTTGTTGGATTATCAACTCAGCATCTCCGAACACTACTACCTCCTTAATTCCCATTTCTTTTGTAGCCCTCATACCCAGAACAAAAGCTTCATACTCTTCCACATTGTTGGTGGTTTCAAATTCCAACTTGTATGATAGGGATATGGTTTCCTAACAAGGTGACACAAAAACCACTCCAGCGCCAGTGCCTACGCTAGAAGAAGCTCTGTCGAAGAACATCTTCCAAATAGAGGTGGCTGGAGGAGGTGTCTCATGGTTAAAAATGGGCTACTTTCTAACCTGTAAAGGATCTTAGGGAGTCTGAGTGGTCTATAATAAACTAGACCCCAAATCAGTGTCAAGTGCAAAGATGGGATGATTGGTGGGGTTCGCTTCATCACTAACAATGTAGGCTAGTTGAGCTTCTTTGTACAACCTCGTGTGTTCCCCTACAAAGACTAAAATGGTGGCATATGTGAGATCCATCTGTAATGTTCCTCCAAGTATTTTAATCCAAGATCTTGACAACAACATGCCAAACTTGGGGGGGACATCAGCTACCACAATGTCCATGACCACACTCTTCATTGGCAGTTGAAATAAAGAGACCACTAAGTCTTTGATGACTCCAAGACATTGCACCCTCCTTGAATCAAAAGAGTAAAGATCATGATAAGCCTTTGTCACCTCCAGTCCCAATTCTTCCATGACTAATTTAGGCATAAGATTGTGGGAAGCTCCTGAATCCATGAGGCAATTATGCAGCACCTTATCATGTATGTTCAGGGATGTGTAGAAGGGATGGGATGAATCATCTCTGTCTTCTACCATGGGGCCTAGGACGACTGTTGGATTTTCATCTTGAAGGTTTACTAAGTCTATGGTAGGCTGAGGGGACTTGGATTGTAGCAGCTTGGAGAGGGATCTTTTGAAATCCTCATTTTAACTAGCTCTGAGAGGGGTATGGGAATCCTAATCTTTTGAATTTCATGCTCAAAATTAAAGGAATAAAAAGGATTAGGAGCTTCCCTTACCTTAGAGACAGGTTCTTTGGCTGCTGGCGAAGTATTTTGAGTTTTCTTTTCTTTAGTAGTGATTATAACAGGTTTAGCAGACCTTTCTTTTATGAGGGGTTGATCCTGGCTATCAAAATTTCCTTCTTTCTTCTTTGACCTAAGATTATATCTGTTGGGAGTGTTGTTGGCCTTTTCCCCTTTACCCAACTAATTAACCTGACTATTCATAAGGGATTCTTCATATATAGATTGAGTCAAATGGGGGAAAGGGAAGGTGTCTTCAATGCAGTGAATATCAGGGTCGAACTCATCTATCTCCTCTCCTTCCTCATGAGAAACTAGGTTATTTTGGAGAGGGGTTTGGATCCTTTGATCCTCTATGTCTTTGCTCCTTTGTTCCCTTGGAAAAGCCTGTGGCACATTGTTACCGGGCCTCCTGAAGCTTCTGTTATCAACATTTTGGGGATTTCTATACATGGGCTTCCCTTCTAACTCCCACTTTTCCATTCTAGCTGAAAGGGATTTTAGCATTCTAGTTACCTCGTCCATCTGAAGGGGAAGGCGAGAGGAATTGGATGGGGAGGCTTCAGGTCTCTTCCTGGATATGTCTCTGTCAGCCTTATCCATGAGTCAATCAACAACCAACATGTTATATTCCACTTCCACGGCTGCATCCTGCATGTGAGCCAGAGTAGTGGCTCTCCTTTCCCTCAACAGAAGGCAGAAATCGGGATCAAAAGCATTAGCATAAGTGATCTTAGAAGAGGCTTCTGAGGGTTTTATCTCAATGGGGATTTTATTATACATCTTATTGAATCTTTTGGAGAAGTCAGAGACAGGATCTCCTTCCTTCCTCTTCAAAGACCCAAACTCTGTCATGTAATACATGAAGTATTTTTTGTCTCCCCATTGTCTCAAAAAGGCATTATCCAAAGCCTCAATCCCATTTATAGATCCAAGAGGCAGGGCCCGAAACCACTTTCTAGCCTCGCCTTCAAGGCTATGAACGAAAATCCTCATCCATACATTTGCATGCATGAGAACATGGTCATCTGTGAAGCTGTAAAAGGCTCCAAGGTGCTCTTCTGTGGCTATGTCCCCTTCGCCCGTAAACTTGGGCAACTACTTAAGGTAGCCATCTTCTAGAAGGGGATTGAGAGGCTGAGGTAACACAAGGGGAGCATACCTGGCATCTATTATAGCCTCCATTCTGGTCATAGGGGGATTTTCTCCTGCCATAGGAATATTAGGTGGAGGAGAAATCAGAGAAGAAGGAGCTCGAACAGGGAATATTGGGAATGTGCTACCAGGTGGAAAGGGAAACAATGAGGGATTCAGAGAGAAGGATAAAGAGCTTGAGTTAGTAGACGCTTCTCTCTGTGCAATAGCAACAATAGTAACAAGAGGAGGGGTGGTGAAATCTTCTGTGGTCCAGGGTCTATGCCAAGGTACAACTTCAGGGGAGAGGGGAGTGACAAGGATTTATCCCTCCAATCTCAGACCAGGAGGGGAAAAATCAGCAGGAACACTCCCAAAATTTAGAAAATGGGAAACTTTGGAAACAAGTCTTCTAGGAAGCTGAGAAGAAGAAAATGGAGATTCTACAGAAAAAAGTTTTCGAATTACCTGGTTCAGCGGTGGAAGTTTCTCCTTGAGAGGCCTTCCCTTTTCTGATGATCACCTCCGGATCAGTTTCAAGCGTAGCTAGAGGAAGCTATGGATGGGACTGCGTGTGTCTACCTCTGGAAGCCACAATTAACACAGTAGTTTCACCCCAGTGGAGTCGTCACAATGGAGTCGCCAGGTGCACAGTATCAATATTCAAAGGCTCTGATGCCTGATGCACCTTTAGAATCAGAGGCTCAATGTTGTTCAATCTCAGGGAAAATTTTCAACTTCGTCCCCGGCAACGACATCAGAAATGTTGGCATTGGAAGTCACTCCTGGATTGCAGTAGGAGCAGAGCCTGACGCCCATCAGTTTATGTCATGATTTTTTTATAAAAGGGGTGATCAAATGGAAGTAAACTCAGGACAATATCACTCACTCAGAAAACTGGGCTGGAACAACAAAGACATGCAAGGTCTTGATTCAACTTAAGCCAGAGAGTTTGCATAGTGGTGAGTAAGTGAAAGAAAAGAAGGGAAAATTCTTAGATATGAGATCCTCTTAGACCAGAGAAAATTCAAAGTAAACCTCAAACGTTGTGGAACTAATACAATCAAACATACATCATATAGTTACAACAACACCCGACTGAATCATCCATGCCCGGGCTCTTAAGATTTATAAGAACGAGGAAAGGAGAAGGCTGGCCTCCATTAAACAAGAAATCTCAAAATATCATGGTATAACCAGAGAACTAGAGGCTTTGTTAAAGATTTCCAGTCGGGAGCTTACCTCTACCATCAATCCTTTACAAAAATGGACAAATTGCCTACATATACCCAAGGCCAATAACAACAGCAAAAATGAGACTTATCATTAAAAACATTACCTCTGCATGATTACTAGCAGACTGCACCTATAGTCTCTGGATGGTTGTGTGCTTGTGTCAGACGCATCCAGGCTTCTGGAAACTCTGCAAAATAATTGACTGTTCTTAGGCCCCTTTCTGGACTTTCCATTTATGGTGGAGACGATGTCTAACCACCACCAACTACTTCAATAACTGCTTCCTTGGGATTGAGAATGGCCCGACCAACATTGCACTCTTGGGACATGGAGGCCCTCTTGCATTTCCACCTAGATCAGCTGAACGACCTAATGGATAAGGCGTGGAGGCTGGTGTGAAGACTGGGGCACATGATTGGAAGTGGTGGATGAGTGGTGACCAGGCAGGGATGAGGGAAAACAACAAATGAAGAGGTGACGAGACATGATTGGTCGAGGGAGGACATGCTGGTTATGACGGAGCGATGTGGAAAGGAGAAGGACAGGTGTCGAAAGGCAAGATGTTGAAACGAGAATAAGGTGGGCCAGGATGGCGTTGAACGGAGGTGAGATATGGAGTGGAAGACAGATGGCGGGAGATGAAAGGTGGAGGTAATTTTGAGGAAATGACAGGGGGACCCACACACAACCACCCATTCCAGACCCCCCCTCCCTTATTAAAGGTAGGAAAGCAAAGGGGGTCCGGAATCCAATCTCGATTGTAGATCTGGACTCCCAGATCCAAACCGTTGAGAGATGCGCGCCCAATTCTGGACCCCCCCCCCC
>JZKD02S2380001.1:17391-29840 GCA_000966675.3 Picea glauca | reverse complement strand
AAGCCCTCCGACAATGGCGGATGGTGCAATCCTCCTCGCAAGCACTTTGACATGGCCAAGCCCGCCTTCATGAAAATAGCCGACTGGCACGCTGGCATTGTGCCTGTCATGTATCGAAGGTTCGATCGGTTCCACACCCATTTTATTTCATTTTTCTTTTATATTTCTCTACATTTTAGTGCACTGTATGAATAGTTTAACATTCTTCTCTAATATATAACATTGAACTTAATCCTGAGACTGATCTGTTATTGTTCATACATCTCAAAAACTTGATTTCAGTTTTAACCAGCATTCTGGCTTAGGTGCCAATGTTTCCTTTCGTAGTTGGCTGTAAAATGTGGCTGTGGAAGAAATTGATTTAAGGAATGAATGATAATGAAGAAAATAAGTTAAGGAATGAATGATAATGATTGCAGGGTTCCGTGCGCGAGTAGTGGGGGTATAAAATTCCAATTCCAAGGGAACTCATGGTGGCTGCTAGTGTATGTGATGAATGTTGGGGGTGCAGGAGATGTGAGTACCATGGCTGTGAAAGGCAGTTACACTGGGTGGCTGAGCATGAGCCACAACTGGGGGGCGTCTTATCAGGTTTTCTCTCGCCTGCAAGGCCAACCCCTGTCCTTCAGAGTCACCTCTTACACCACCGGAGAGACCATCGTTGCTTACAACGTCGCTCCTGCTACCTGGAGTTTTGGAGGAACTTATCAGGCTGCAGTCAATTTCCATTGATATCATAGACTCTGAAAGCGGATTTGAAATTTCTTCTTATGTCATTTAACGCATCGTATTTGTAATATTTCCCTCTATTGTAATGTAGCGAGACCGAGATTGAGATTATCCATGAAATGTTTTCCAATATCACGCCAATTTGGGATTTCAGAGTGCGTGTTTGCTTGCACGTAAGATGTGCCAAGCGGCCGTTGTAATTGCCTCTTATTATACCCGTTGGTGTCGACTGATAAAAATAATGGTATAGTTCTGTTGCCTATTGGTTTATTACCAGCAAAATAATTGGTTGTTCGATTGTAACAAAATTTCTTTCCTCAAATGAAAGAAATTTTAGAGGTATCTGCATCTACAACAATTTTTTCTCATTTATGTGAAGTAAACTTTAAATTCTAGAACGGCTAAGTATGTAAAATTAATTTTTTATCTCTTTTTTAATATATATATATATATATATATATATATATATAATTTTGAAATGTAAATATGTTCATGCATTTTGGAATATGCATGTTGCATATGTTTTAGATATATCGTCTACATGTGTTAGATTGCTGGTTGAGCATGGTACTTTGTAATTTTTTTATTATTATTTCATATTTATTTATTTTACAACAATAATATAAACAAAAAAAACACATAAAATTATATAAATTAATTATAAACTTTCTTAAAAACCCATATGAAATAGTGATTATCTATTTGAAATTAAAATTTTATAATTTAAATAATAATATTAACTTAAGTTAATTGAGAAAATGCTAATAAAATAACAAAATTATTATTTCTTAAATATCATTCTCCCAATATCCTCATAATAATGGATGACCATGGATGACCAGAGACTTGGATTTCATTTGGAAATTTTGTCAATGTTAAACTTTTTTCAATCTCGCCATGTTATACTTTTCTCCATCTCCATGGAGTGACTGTTTAAGTTTTCATTGCCAACCATTTCACCAAGATTGTCTAAATTGCACATTAGTAATGTAAGTAAGTATAAAAATTAAAACTTAATTTAATATTAAATTTTATTAACCCCGAATGGGGTGTTAGTTGGTAACAGGTGTCCAAGTGGAGGGGACGGTGCTTGAGAGCGCAATACCAACCACGTGACTAGCGCATGCACCTCCCCTCCTCCCACACTATGAATATCAATTGCCCTCACTCCAACCAGAGCTTCATTTACTGTTCGAGCATGCTCTCCTCTGTCTCCTCGTCCGATCAATGGAGCAATATTTATGGCGGTCACCTCTGCACATTTGCGTCTTTCCTCTCCAACTCTCTTCTTATCATGCCGCTCCTCAGCTGGTTCATCAGATCCCCCTCTTACCCGTAGAGCTATCACCCGATTTGCAATTCTCCTTGGCCTTCACCTACTTCTTTGGCCATCTCTTCGCACCTTCATTCATTCTCTTCGCTTCGTCCATGCCTCGGCTTCGGGAGAAATCCAAGTGGGGCTCTGCATGGTATCAAAACAAGTCTCGATTGGTCATCCGACCTCAACTTACCCTAACACGATCGTACAACTCTCTGCCTTCTTCGCCTTCCTTCTCTAGTTAGTCCTCTCAGAGCCAAAGCGGCCTCCCGCCTTTGTCCTCGCCATGGGCCTGCCAAGATGAGTGGTTCAACCTTCTGAGGAATTCACTGGGCTTCGCTCCCGGACCATTACCGGACCTAACCTCTTCCTCGCAACCAAACTTGGTCGTCCCACTGAATTCACCAAAGAATTATGCTCTGAAACCACCACTAGTGCATCCACCCCCGACCCCGTCTCTTTCAGAAGACCCCTCCGCCCACCTGGGGAATTCACCGGGCCAACCACACTCCTGCTTGGACTGCGCCTCATGCGCAAAGTTTCAATATGGTCTAGAAATTTTGCAAGACCTGGTGTTCGCGATCCACAAGGATGTGGACGACATTCGTTTTCATCTGGAACTTCTGGACAAAAGAGGGACGCAAATTCTTCAAATGATGTCCACTATGCAAGGTGCAAGGATGTGGACGACATTCGTTTCCATTTGGAACTTCTGGACAAGAGAGGGACACAAATTCTTCAAATGTTGTCCACTATGCAAGGCCATCGACACTCTCCAGACCAGGCCTCCAATGCACCAACAACCTCAATAGTGGTCTTGGCTCTGGTTCTCGAGACACCAGCAGCGGAAAACTCAGCGGAGGTCTTGGCTTTGGCTCTCCAGGCGCCAACAACGAACAACTTGGCAAGCAATATATCGTCTGTATCAGCCACGACACCTACACAGGTGTCATATTGCATGGCTTCTCTTTTGTTTTGTTCATGCTTCCACAAGTGTACTTTTGCATATTTCTCTTTTTTCTTGGCATAAGTTAGTCCTAGTTGTTCTAGAAGGTCGAACAAATTTGAACGAATCGGTTTCCCCACAGGGCGATTCTGTTACAGTTGATTAAACTCGAGGGTTCTTTTAATGGTTTTGGAGATACTGACTGAATTGGTTTCCCTCCTAGGCAATTCAACATTCACAATCTTCAGATACTCATGATACTACTGTAATTTTGCTTCTGAAAGATAATTTACACATACTTAAAAAAAAAAAAACTATTTTTTTTAATAAATGTATTTGATTAATGTGAAATGGCAATAAAGTGAGAAAATTAACACCCCTTAAATTACATTACCACTAACGACACTAATGATATGCCATAGCCTCACAGTACTTGATTTTCTATAATACTTTGTCTTTTACTATTGTTTGATAGTCCCTTTTGATTGAAATTGATTATTCAATTCGATCACACTAAGAATTACTATTGTTTGATACTCCCTTTAGGTTGAAATTGATTATTCAATTCGATCACACAAGAATTATAGAGAATAATTGAAATTATATGGTACACCTTTTAGGTTGAAATTTATTGTTCAATTCTCGGAAATAGAGAATAATTAGATTTTTGCTAAAGAGAATTTGAACTTTTTCTTACATACTATTTTTTAAACTTTTGAAAAGGAAAGAGTAATAAATAATGTATTTTTGAAAAGTAAAGAGTAATAAATAATGTATTATTGAAGAGATTTTTAAACATTTTGAAAAGGAAAGAGTAATAAATAATGTGTTATTCAATTAGAGAGATTCATATAGAGCCGTTTTAACCTTATTGGATGTGGTTATTTTTATATTTATGAAAGGCATAGTATGTTGTAATAATTTATTAGTCAATTCATTTTTATTTTTTAATTAGGTTGTAATAATTTAAATTTTTATAAAATTTATTAAAATTGAGTTTAATATTTTTAAATTGAAAAATAAAATTTGAAATATAAAATCTATATTTTAGGATTGGTTGATATGGTGTGGGATAAAGTGTATTCATACATAGAGCTCTCTTTTTCAAGTAAAATTGGTCTCGAATATGGCAGGAACTATGTTGGAAGTAAGAGTTTTATTTTTGTGATGGGAACTTTTTCCTTTAGGTTTTGGTCAATTTTAAGATGGTGTGAGTGTCTCATAGTCAAAGCCCGTTGAAATCTATGAAATGACTAATTTTATGTGGGTTTCTATCAAATTATCACATATAATTTTTTTTTTTTAATTATTAAAAAAATAAAAAGAATATGACATTGCTTATAGTTTCCAATGGTCACGTGGCTTGATTATCATTGAATATACTATCAAAGAGCATTGAATGTACTCTATCTTATTCATGTAAAATTGGTCCCAAATATGGTAGGAACTATGTTGGAAGTAAGATTTCCACCCTTGTGATGGGAACTTTGTTGTGACGCTTCGAATTTTTTATTTTATTTTTACTTTTAATTTCATTTATTTAATATTGTTTGGGATAGACAGACACATATGTCCCACCCGGGATGTAGAAATACGCCTCTCGACACAAAGAAATACACTTCTTGGTGCAATCAAAGACCATTGAATGTACTCTCCCTTCTTCAGGTAAAATTGGTCCCTAATATGGTAGGAACTATGTTGGAAGTAAGAATTCCACCCTTTTGATGGGAACTTTGTCCCTTGGGTTTTGGCCAATTTTAAGATGACATAGATTGTCAATTAAAAAAAAAAATGATCATCTCACTAGAAATGGGGCTCTTTGAGTGCCTCATAGTCAACAACGATTGAAATATTTGAAATGATTAATTTTATGTGGGTTTCCATCAAATTATCACATATAATTTTTTTTTAATTATTAAAAAATAAAAAGAATACGACATTGCTTAGTAGTTTCCAATGGTCATGTGGATTGATTATCATTGAATATACTATTAGAGAGCATTGAATTTACTCTCAGAAAGATGCATCGTCATATTAGTGAATAAATATCAATCAAAGATATTACAAAATATTGGGCCAGTTTTCCCTTATGCACCATAGTAGATAGAGGCACTACGATCGAACCCCAACAACGAGTATTCCATGTAGTTCCTTGCACATCTCAGCATCCATAACTTACATTTCAATGATGCATTTACTTGATTGTGTATTTTTAGTTGCATTCTCTTGTTGAATGTTAGATTCCTTCAGCCTCCATTGAATATGCCAATCAACGATACTCCCTCCATATTGGGGGTAAGAGAAAGATTAGCATAGACATATTGCTTGTCATAGATGCATAAGTCCAAGTGTCCTTAGTACTTGGCTCGTTGTTGATGGATATGTTTATTAATGAAACATATTAAATGGATTGACATTGTGAGTGACTACAGTGTTAGTGCTAATTCCTCCTAGCATTAATCATAGCAATCATTCCATTCATTTGGAATATGTCCTTTCTTGTTACATTTGCATCCCTTTAGCCTATGTAGGAGCAGTTTAATAAACTCACATAATTGTAATTAGCATTGAAATTACAAGTAATATGAGGTAGCCCATTGAATTCGAAAGAGAATGATGACAATTAGCAAGGGAGTTGAAAAAGACAATAATGCAAGAATATGAGTAAAGTGGGTATCCTCTAGAAGCATAGGAGAACGATCATGCAATAAAAGATAGGTGGTGTGAAGGGATTGATCATGCGAGTGGAGATGATCAAGGTGGGCCTCTTCAACAACTTCCTACAAGAAATAAAAATAGACAATGAGAGCCAATATCCCATAAAGATGAAGAAGAACGAAGGGAGGAATTCCTATTGAATCATAGTAAAGGGGGGAGACCAAAGCCAATACCTAGACTAAAATTATGATGATGAGTACTAAAATCCACACTCTCATATTTTAAAGAAGAAGAAGGAAATGACAGTATAAAAGGGGTACGTATTGGAGTATCAAGCAATATCGTACACCTAAGATTTGTAGATGATATATTGTTTTTTTGGAGGAACGAGAAGGGCCTTTGAAAAATTTAAGGGTATCATTGATTTATTTTGTAAAGCAACTGGAATGGTCATTGATATGAAAAATAATAATATATTCATAAGGGGTATCACTTTCATCACCATTGATCTTTGATTTCTAACCTTTATAGAATGAATATTTTTGGGAGACCCCAACTATATCATGAGTTTTCCTTCTGTATAAAAACCCATATTGTTCTCCAAATATTTGATTTGAGGGAATCATTTTCAATCTCCTAGAAATTACCTTTGAGATAAATTTGTATATACACTTGCATAATGATGTGGGTCTAAGTTTCTTAAAGGTTGTTGGATTATATTCTTTAGGAATAAAAGATATAAATGATGTATTGAAGGATCCCATAGTGTTTCCTTGAGTTCATGTTGTATTCACCACTCTTTGTAAATCTTCCTCTATAAAATCGTAAAAACCCTAGAAGAATTACACTAGTCCATCAAGCTTGAGACTTTTGTCCTTTTGAAAGATCTAGAGATTTTGATATAGTTATTCTTTCCAAACCTTATTTACCAAGACCTGATTATCCTCGTCGTTAACGAAACCGGTGAAGGATTTCGACAACCTAATCACTTCTTCTATTGTAGTACATGAGTCTTCGTTGAAAAGGGAGGAAAAATGATTTACTCCTTCAAAATCCACAGCCTTGAAATTTGTAGCCTAGGTACCATCTCTATTATCAATTCTCCAAACAAAGTTTGTATTCTTTCTATAGTTGGCATACCCATGACACAATTTTATATTTTCATCACTAGTCAGTACCTAGAATGCTCTACTCTTGAGTCTCCATTATTTTATTTTTTAAAGAATGTGACTCCTTTTATATTCTATTACCTTTACTTCATTTTTATGTTCTTCATTCATAAACCCAAAACCTTCCCTATTGTAGATCACCTCAAAGGATTCCTCTACTTCTCTTAGAACCCTGTAATCTTTCAATTTTTTGTCCCTTGCCCAATTAACGACTACCTATTTTTTCTCTTTTATTTTTTTTTGTAATTGGAGAGGAACATATTCTCTTAAATTAACATTAAAAGGTTTCCAAATAGATTTGATTTTCCCCAAAAAATCTTCGATCTTCATCCATTCTACATTTAGTTTGAAGGGACTAATATATTTCTCTATTGTGAAAGCCACTTATAACACCATATGATTATGGTTAGAGTCCCATCTAGTGGTAACCCATTGTTTGATCGTAATGAATTCATCTAGGATGCTTCAGAAATTAAAATCTTTTTGAGCCTCTTAGCAATTATGGCTTCCCTAACTCTCTTGTTACTCTGAGTGGGAGATAGTGTGGATGGTTCAAAATCCAAAAGACCGAATTCTTCCAATTTTCTAATAAAATATCTAGAGAGAGGGTCTAGTTTAGCAGTCGCTCCCTAAACCTCATATTCTCTTAAGATGAAATTCAAGTCCCCCACAATTACAACTATTCCATTATAAACATTATCCATTTTGAGAAATCTATCCTAGTAGCCCATCCTATCCATGTAAGGACCATAAACATTCAGAAATGCGATATATTTTCCCAAGTCCAAAGAGAAAAAGGAGGTCCATAGTCTTTGTTGGTTGTGGAGCCTAATTATCTTCATGATTCAGAAGTCTTGTTTCATTCGTGTTTAGATCCCAGTTCTTGATGGGGGGTGGGGGGGATTCCCCCCCATTATTGTTACGATGGGGTCTAGGGGAAGCGGTGAAACCCTTTTGGATCCCCCCCTACTGGGGGTTTGGATATTTCACCCCATAGAAGGAAACCATATTTTATGGGGGAATTGTATTACGACCATTGATGATTTTATCATTGGTGCTTTATGGGCCCATGGTATTTTCACATGGGATTATATGTAATGAATCCTATTTAAAGGATTTTGTGTGAGTGAGAGAGAGTATTTTTTGTCTAAGAGAGGAGACTCTAAGAGAGTGAAGAGGAGGTTGTGGTGGATGTGCTATAGGTGTTATCCCTTCATTTTGTTGGACAGAATGAATGAAGGATGGGTTGTTTCTCCTTGAACATAGCTCATATCGTGTGAACCACGTATATTGGAGTCCCTCTTGCATTGTCTTCTTCTATGTTTTATTTATGCATTTCATTTTGATTTTTTTTTATTATTATTGCTCCATCATCCTATTCCTAACAATATTGTAGGAAAGGCCCAATATTTTGTGAGGGTGAAGGAGAATTTATTCCATCCAATCACGTTTGCACCTGATCTCAAAATGGCATTAATAAAACAAAATTCTCAATTCCTAAGTAGTTTAGAGATTTCTTGAGTGATTTTCTCCCCATCTTTCATTATCTCTTGTACCATAATAAAAGAACGTTCGATATTATCAAATAATCTCTTTAAAACCAACTTGTTTAAGGGGTTGGCCTTCCCTCTGTAATTGAGGATTAGGAAAATATTTTGGAACCCTTGAAAGGGACATTTTCTCTAAGATCCCTAATTAAGGATAGTTGTTTCCAACTCCTGAATTCTAAGAAGGCTTGTTTTTGTGCCATAGAAATGAAATATTTCCTTCCTCTATAAATGGGTTTGGGTATTTTATTTTTATGGGTTTGGGTATTTTATTTTATTTTTTAAAGAATGTGACTCCTTTTATATTCTATTACCTTTACTTCATTTTTATGTTCATTCGTAAACCCAAAATATCCATGGTGTCCTTCTCCATGGGTTTGGACCCCAAATGGTGTAGCTTAATGTTGGAATCTTGCAACACATCCAAATTACCTACAACATAGATCTAGACCAAATTGCTTGTCACTCCAATGGATCATTGATGAAATTGATAGCTTCCTTCTCACACCCCATGTTTCCTTCCATGTTGTCTAAGTATGAAATCCTCCATGAGAGCTTCACCTTGCAACCACCCTATCTACTCTTGTAGAAACCCTATTGTGGAAACCCCATCCAACTAGTTAAAACCCTTGACAAATCAAAAGGCTCATTTAAGTTCAAATCAATTGAATCAAACTATTTTTTGAACACTTTGTATAAGAGATGGAATTTGTTTCTTGTGTTGTAGAATGCACTGGAGTCCCCAAATATGTTAGGGACCTAACATCCCTAACCCCTAACATAGATACAATAATATGTTTTATATTTAATAAAGGTTGAAATTAGTAAATAAGACCTATACAATAATGTGAACAAGTCTAATGTAAGAAGACTTGATTGAATCTTTTTCTTCTAGAAATATCTTTCTCTAGAATGTTCTTTAGAAGATATAGTTACTATAAATAGAAGTACAATGCATGGGAAAGTTTTTTCTTGAGAATTATTGTATAGATCACTGCTTTATTGGAGGTTTACCCATTGAAGCGGCAAGTGAACTTAGCTATCTATCAATAAAGGTATCATTTCTAGTGTTATTGCTCTCTATATTTTTTTGTTCCACTGGTATCTATTACAATATTTTTGTTTCTACTTTATATAATACACCTAGTACCTTACAAGTGGTATCAGAGCACTTTCCTTTGTAGAAATTTTGGGAAACGTTTTTCAGGGTAGAGACGTGTATTATCAGCGTCTTTAAAGAACAAAGATATATTGTTTGGGAGGTAAATTTGTGGTTGGAAAAGACTACATGAAGGAAATATAGACAGTTTCATGGGTTACTCGGAAAAAAATGTTTCACCTTGTTGGAAACCTCTGTAACCCATGTTGGTACCCATTCAAGTAGTATCGCATCTAATAGAATCTATACATGGACATCGCTCCCATGTATTGTCAGGTATATAGGGAGTCCCTAAGGTCTCCTGAAACCAACTATAGATCATATTATTGTCCCACTAACTACTATAGTTCCATTGAGAACAACACTTGGTAAGATACTCTCTACTACCTAGGTAATTGTGTAGTACGGCTAAGGGTACGATCGAGCCTCCTTAGTTGGTTCCCTTAGAGATTGGGACAAGTAATATTGTTCAAACCCACATGTATATTACGGAGCTATAGAAAAGGGAAAACCCTTGATTATATTAACCTTTAAAACCTTAACCCTTGGGAATGAAACAAAACATAAAAAAAACATACGGGAAATCTTGTCACGCAACCCTGCCTCCTGCATGCAGGCTGCAAAATTACTACGTAGTTTTCTTGTTAACAATTTGGGAATTTTGTCACTATAGTAGTCTTCAGGCCAAATTATAACTCTGCAAGAGTATAAATCTGCAAGAGTATACCATTGGAATCCTCTTTTCTCATTGATCGTCGTGGTATATTTCACATATCATACTCTTTTTTTCCATGGACCCACTCCCCCTCCTCGACGTCCCTCATTCCCAAATGGCCACCACTCACAACCAATAAATAATTGAATTGCAATTATAAGCCAAACATACCAAGGATACCATCCATAAAATGACTTCTGAAATTGTTTTTGTCAATTCCAAAGTTGACACCCTCGCTGACCAAGTTAGGATCGAATTTGACTCCATCAATGGTTGATTTGAATACTTCCAATCCACTCTCACCAAATTGTTGAACCAATCTTAGGGTCCTCCCTCCTATGAACAACCTTCACACTTAGAAGTTGCAGACTCCTCTCATACTATGGCCTTTCATTCCAAATCCCTTCATTGTGACCCCCATCTTCCTAGAGTGGAGGTGAACAAATTTGATGGCTCAGATCCAATAGGCTAGGTCACTCGAATGGAACATTATTTCTCCTTTCCTGTCATTACTGATGATTTGGCCAAAATTCGTTATATTTTCCTGTATCTGGATATTGAACATTGGTAGTGGTGGAAATGACATAAGCAATCATGCCAAGGGTAAGTTGTTTGGACATTGTTTGTTTTAGAGATTTATGAACACTTTGACATCAACACCCACCATTTAGGTCATTTGACCAAGTTGAAATAGTCTAGCATAGTGGAATACTTTATAGCCTCCTTTGAGTACTTGGATTTTAGAATGAAGGGCATGTCAGATGCCTTCTTTGGGGAATATTTTATTAGTGGCATGTTATCGCTCAATTTGTAGTTTAGGTCTAGTAGCTTAAAGGTAAGGGTCAAACTGGCGTAACAGGAGCTTCCCCACCCACTGTCACCTCGATGGGGGGCTCTTTCTATTTAGGGTGGCTAAACCCAAGGGAGACGTCCCTAGCAATCTGGGGTTTTGAAAGGCAAAGGTTTAAAGGATCATGGAAATTTTTTCCCTTTCACAGATTACCGCCAAGAAGATAGTCAAAAAGAAGATACACCACAGAGGAGGCACATGTTTGTGAGACAAGGCAACAATAACATTAATACATGCAACAATGGTTAGTACTTGTTTAATCAATGACTATCAATATTATATATGAGCACATATAGCAGTAATTATTGACGAAGTCAATGATTGCAATAAAGACTATGTCTTATAATATTACTTCTCAATAAATACAAAATGATATATCATTCAATAGAGATGATTAATCCTTGAATTAACACAATGCATCAAATATCATTAGTTGCTCATTTACAAAGGATGTTGCGTCACTATACTAGAGGTGACGTCAACCTTGTTCTAGAGTTAGTATTATAGACAAAGAGCTCAACGTTTTGAAAACAGGCCAATGAAATTCATCAACACATCAATGTCTATCATCAGATGACTAAGCCACAACATTTTCTATCAACCAAGAGTTCAAACAAGGCATGATGTCATCATTATTTTTTAGGGTTAGTAAACGTTAGGGTTAGTTAGGGTTTCAAATATAAGAGTTTTGAAAGAGTTTTTTTGGCACCACAAGCTCAATGTTTGAGAGATAGACTAGTGCCTTAGGGTATTATGGAGTCAGAAACAAGGGCAAGGTCTCGGGAGGATCTAAATCTAAAGACAAGAGAGTTAGGCTCTATGATGCTGCAATGGTAGGGCCCTAGAGTCAAAACCCTAAGGGGAGGAGGCTCATTCCGGTGTTGCTTAAGAAACGCCTCATGCTCCTCCCTCTTTCCTTAAAAATCCTTGGCAAAATGGCTAGCTTCAAAACATAAATCTAAGGGTGAAAAGTGTTGCAAGAGCAAGGCCCTTCAAACCCTAAAAAGTCAAAACCCTAGGTGTAGAATTAACTAGGCCTAGGATGTCTTCTTTCTTCAAATTATGTTCAAAAGCTAACTCAGAAAACGGGGAATTAGTGTAGCAACGGCTAGGCTATATCCTCCTTAATCAATGGCTAAAACAAGTTCTCAATCATGGGGACATATAGAAAGGACCTACTCGTGTGCTTTCTACCTAGGGTTTCAATGATTAAGCAAAATAATAACAATGTAACAATAAATGAAAGAGATTTAACCTACAACCATTCATTCAAGAATTTTTGCATGAGAAATACACTTACAAATCAATGAAGAGCTTATCAAACCCTAGTTGTAAACCTTCCAATGATAGAAAACACC
>JZKD02S2380001.1:0-17381 GCA_000966675.3 Picea glauca | reverse complement strand
GGATCCCTGGGCGAAGCATCTCTAGGTTTCATTTCTTATGGATTTTATCTTTTACCAGCTACTTTTACCCCCTGGGCCTTTAGCCCCTTCTTCCCATAACACAAAGTGTAACCCTCAAAAGGTCATCCTAATGGTCAGACTAGGGGAATGGGATGGATGAATGGGAGATAAGATGTAAAATGATATAATGGTGGGAGCATACGATGACTCTGCAAATCCCCTTCGGTGGCTAACCAAAACCCATGAATACAACCTTGCTAAGTCACCCCATTAATCACCCCAACAATGGTCAAGTGGATTAGTGTAAGATCCAAGCAGTCATCAGAAATGAAAGGAACCTAATGCATATATAAGAAGGTTATAATGATCAAACATGACACATACCATGATACCTTGGACCAATTACCTCATGGAGCAAGAGTCCTCTCTGATGCAAGTCCAAGCCGATGGTGATGGAAGTTGTTGCTGCTGAAAGGACAAGTATGGCAAAGAAGAGGAAGGATGGGCCCTCCAAGGCCATGCTCATGTCAATTCTGCTCCCGGTACTTCATGTCAAGGACCTGTGGGCCTCGAGACATGATCTCCTAGTTATCCCTAGATATCGAGGATAACATGGCCTAAAGGATGAAATATGCACCCGGGTCCTAATGGATCACCTCCAGATTGGTTAGAAGATATTTAATGAGCCAAGTAAGCACAACAGATTATATTTTTCAAAATCAAAACACCCTCCTTTATTCCTCACCCTTGATCCACAAATCCTGCCCCTCTTAGCACTCCGCTCAAGATCCAAAAACTAACTAGGAAAGAAATGGATAAATTACAACTCAATAGTCTTTGCTATAATTGTGATGAAAAATATTTTTAGGGGAACAAGTGTAAGGAACATAAGATTTTTATGGCCATTTATGAGGATGTTTTTGAAGAGGATGTTGATGTTTCCCATGTGGAAGAGCTACCCCCAACATCTAATCTCACTCATTCCTTTGATCCATGAGAAATTTAACCATTGATTTTGTTGAATGCCCTCACTAGCTTCTCTTATCTCCAAACCCTCAAGTTAATTGGCTCCATTAAGCATTAGAATGTCACCATCCTAGTTGACAGTGACAACACCCATAATTTTATCCATTGCCACCTTGCCCAAGAAATCAATTTCTATATACGTGTAGTCAATCATTTTTTAATCATGATTTCCAATGGCGGTTCCATGAAAGAAATGTGGGGGGTGTTGTGTAAATGTGTTCCTACAAATTGGTTAGTACCACCTGAAATATCATGTGTTTATTATCGACATGGGAGGTTGTGACATTCTTCTCATTGTTGAATGGTTACACACTCTCTCCCCCAAAACCATGGATTTTAAGGACTTATCCATGAATTTCCAATAGGATTGACAACCATATAAGTTCCAATCCATCATAGTAGAATCCCCTGAGATCATGAATTCCCATTGAATGGAAAAGATACTAAAAAATATGTCATTCTGGAATTATTTCCCAACTCCATTCCATTCAAGCCGTTGATAGACCTTTGTGCATCTCAAGCTACAATTTATACTCTTCCAACACCACATTATTTTTAACACTCCCCATGGTATTCCACCTTCCTGCAGCATCCATGATCATTCCATTCCTCTAGTTTCGGGCTATAATATTCCAGATATAAAAAGTATGCAGAACATAAATAAAATGCTAGAAATGGCAGCTGAACGACAATATAACCAGAACAACACCACAATAATACCAAAATGATACCAGAATAACATCAGAAAGAGCACTTTGATTACTGAGAGAAATGTTCACTTGCCTCTTTGAGGGGGAAACCTCCAGCAGAGAAGAGCTCTATTACAATAATATCCAAGACAAAAGTTCTCATACCCTCAACTCCTATTTATACTAAATATATCTATCAAAAGAACCATCTAGAGGAAGATCCTTCTAGAAGCAAAAGATTATATTAGGTCTTCTTACATTCGACTTATTCTTCCTTATTGCTAGGCCTTATTAATATTGACCTTTATTACATCGGAATATATTATTCTAGCTATGTGAGGGGTTAGGTCCCTCACATGTCCTCCCCCTTAAAAACAACCTTGTGCCCAAGGCTTGAGATGTGTAAATTGTTGTAGAATGGTATTTAGTTCCACAGTGGCATTTTTTGGGGTTGTATATTTCCACTAGACTAACACTTCCTTGATGGTTCATTAACGTAGGCGATGCTCACGTTGGTCCAAAAATGCTTGTGGTTGTAGCCAAATGGAGCCTTCTTCGTCCAACTCGGGAAGGTTGGTTTGAGTTTGGCACTTAGTTCCAATCACCTTCTTTAAGCAGGAAACATGAAAAATAGGATGTAGATTAGAATGACTAGCCAAATATAATTGATATAACACATGTCCCACATGCTTGATAACGGTATAAGGACCACAAAATTTGGGCACCAGTTTCTAACAATGGTCATCCTTGAGGGAATTTTTCTTGTAAGGTTGCAATCGAAGAAACACCTAATCCCCTTCTGCAAATTGACGTTCAGAGTGAACTTGATCTTCTTGTTGCTTCATGTGATTTTTGTCCATGACCAAACTCTCTTTGAGGGTACGGAGAATAGCCTCTCGAACTATAAGCATTTGGTCAACTGCCTAGACCTTCTAGACACCTGGAATATATGAGAGAACTGAAGGTGGATTTTGTCCATATACCGCTTCAAAAGGAGTCATGCGGGTAGTTGTATGGTATGAAAGTGTTGTACCACCATTCATCTAGTGGTAACCATTGAGCCCATTGATTTTTCTTTTTCGAGGAAAAACACCTCAAATATGTTTCCAAACACTTGTTGACAACTTCAGTTTGACCATCAGTCTGGGGATGATAAGTTGTGCTGAGATGCAATTAGGTGCCTTCTAGCTTGAACATTCTTGCCAATAATTGTTGGTGAAAGTTGGGTCACGATCAGAAACAATAGTATGCAGCATGCCATGAAGCTTGAAGACCTGATCCATGAAAAGTTGAGCCATAGTGGATGTTGTAAATGGGTATTGAAGAGCACAAAAATGAGCATACTTGGAAAGGAGATCAACTACCACCCTGATGACCGATTTATGGCCCGATTTAGGTAAGCCTACAATAAAATCCATAGAGATATCCTGCCAAATAGCAGGTGGAATCAAAAGCGGTTGTAGTATGCTAGGAGATTTCACTATTTTTCCCTTGTTGTGTTGACACACATCACATTCAACCACAAAATTATGAATTTCTTGTTTCATACCATCCCAAAAAAAAGAACGTCTGAGCCTGTCATAGGTTTTGGTAAACCCAGAGTGCCCAGCTATGGGTGTAGCATGAAGATCAGAAAGTATCGTGCATTTAAGTTTTGACTATTTACTTAAATACAAATGGCCTTTGTATCGAAGCTCATGATGGAGCCAAGAGTACCCTAGGGAAACTGGAGAATTCGAATACAATTGTTGTATTAGATGCGAACTTTTGGGATCGTGTAGCCATTCCTGGGGAATGGCTTGGAGCCAATATGGTACAATGAAGGAGAGAGAAAAAGGTTACCCTTCATCTTCCTATTTTCGGGAAAGTGCGTCAGCAACCCACATTGTCTTTGCCTTTCTTGTAAATGATCTCATAATCATATCCAAAGAGCTTAGTCACCCATTTTTGTTGCTTTGGGGAGAAAAAGTGTTGTTCCAGAAAATACTTGAGGCTTTGATGATCTGTCTTAAATTGGAAGCGTTTCCCCAATAGATAAGGGAGCCAAAGATCAACGACATGCAAAATAGCCAACATTTCCTTTTCATAGATTGATTTGCCCAAATTTCATTCAGACAATTGTTTGTTGCTAAATGCCAAAGGATGACCCTCTTGCATAAGCATTTTCAATTCCTTTCCTTGAAGCATCACATTCCAAGACAAAGGTCTTTGTGAAATCATGAAGGTCTAGGACTAGAGTGGTGCACATGGCCATGTTCAAGGTTTGAAAATCCTGAGTAGTTGTTGGAGTCCAAGTGAAAGAATTCGTTTTAAGGAGTGCAGTGAGAGGTGCCACAATCTTTCCATAATTCTTAACAAACTTGTGATAATAACATGTTAAGCCCAGAAATCCATGCAAGATTTTGACAGTCTTTAGGTGAGCCAAGTCTTTCATAGCTTCAATCTTTTTAGGATCCACCCTGACGTCGTCCTTTCCAACAAGATGACCCAAGTACTCGACTTTCGAGGCACCAAAATCACATTTAGATTGTTTGAGGAAAATTTGGTGCTGAGAGAGTAGATGGAAAACTTGATCCACATGAGAAATATGGCCTGTCTAGGTTTTTCTATAGATGACGATATCATCAAAGAAAACTAAGACAAAATGACGGAGAAAAGGATGAAAGACATGATTCATGAGGCTTTGGAAAGTGGAGGAATCATTACACAAGCCAAAGGGCATGACCAAAAACTCATAGTGGCCCTCATGAGTTCTAAAGGCAGTCTTAGGAATGTTTTCCTCTTTCATACGGATTTCGTGGTAGCCAAAACGAAGATCAAGTTTAGTAAAGAACTGGGCACCACTCAATTCATCCAAGAGGTCATTAATGACAGGAATGGGAAATTTGTCTTTAATGGTGAGTTTGTTGAGGGCACGGAATTCAGGACACATGTGCCAAGAACATTATTTATTAAGGATCATGACCATAGGAGAAGAGTAGGGGCTCGTACTAGGGTGGATAACACCTGCATTAAGCAGTTCTTGAACCATTTTCTCAATTTCATTTTTTTGGGAAAAGGGGTGATAATAGGGATGTATATTGGGAGGAAGGCTTCCTGGGACAAGGGGAATGGAATGATCATGAACACCACGGGAAGGAGGGAGTCCCTGGGGAGTGGAAAAAACCACTTGATGTTTAGAGAGGATGGATTGGAGGTCCTACGACACAGAGGGTGTCTCAGTTGCGTGTATCGCATGGATTTGGGAACTAACGCCAGAATGACCTTTTTTTAGTAGATTTTCCATGCGATGGGAACTAATGATCTCAGGGGAACTGACGGTGATGCCTTGGAACTTATATCGTTTGCCCTACTGGTCGAATTGCATGGTTAATTCTTTAAAATCAATGAGAATGGGACCCAAAGTCCTTAGCCAGTATGCACCCAACACAATGTCACAACCACTCATGTCGATAGAAGACATATGAGATTTTAGGTGGTAGTCACCAATTTGGAGATGCACATTTTCACAACGCCCTCCACATTTCATGGACCCGCCATTGGAAATCATAATTTGGAAATTATTGACTACACGGATATAGCAATTAGTTTCTTGGGCAATGCGGCGATGAATAAAATCATGGGTGCTTCCACTATCAACAATAATGATGACCTTCCTATGCTTGATGTAGCCAATTAGCTTGAGGGTTTGGGGAGCAGAGAAGTCAGTGAGAGAATTTAGGGAAATGACTAGTTCTACTTCGGGAGGGTCCGAGGGAGGGGTTATGCCAGTGTGTTCAGGTGACACAGACATAAGGGAGCTTCAACATCCTCTTCTGAAACATCCTCCGATATGTCCATAAAAATATTTTGTTCCTTACACTTGTGTTCCGGAAAATATTTGTCATCACAATTATAACAAAGGCCTTTGAGTTGTTTTTGAGCCATTTCGGCCCTGGTTAAGTTTTGGATCTTTAGTGGAGTAGAAGGAGGAGTGGGATTTGTTGGTTTAGTGTGAGGAATAAAGGAGGGTTTCTGGTTTTGAGAAGAGATAACCTGTTGTGCTTCCTTAGCTCTTTTAGTAGCCTCCACCCAACTCTGAGACCGAGCCATGAGGACATGGGCATGAATCTCATCATTGAGGCCACTAATAAAACATTATCAGAAAAAAGCATCAAACATGCCCTCTGTATGAAAAGTCAGTTGCTCAAAAGAAACTAGAAAGTCTTCCATTGTGCCATATTGTTTCAACTTTGTCAAACGAACTAAATGGTTAGTGTCAGTGTCAAAGCGTTCATAAATCTCTGCCACAAAGTGTGTCCAAGAAACATACCCTTGACAGGCAGTTTTTATCCATTGCCACCATTTCCAATGTTCTTGATCTAGATGGAGAACACCATACTGGAGTTTTGCCAACTCATCTATAATGTTGTACAAAGAGAAATAATGTTCCATTTGACTTACCCAATCAGTGGGATCCGAGCCATCCAATTTGTTCACATCCACACGCGGAAGGCGTAGGTCACATTGAAAGTGATGAGGATGAAAATTATGGGAATGAGAGGAAGTTTAAGCTTTGATATGCAAAGGTGGGTCATATAAAGGGGGACCTGCAGGGATATGCATCTTGGTGCAGATCATCGAAGCGACAGATTCAAGTTGGGTAGTAATGTCTTGTTTGAGGTCTTCTTTGAGTTCCTCGATTGAGGTGGTGATGGAGGAATGCATGTTTTTTATTGATGGTGGAAATATTGGCACTGAGTTGTCTCACTTCTTGTTGGGTCTCTATGAAATTAGATTGCAATATATTAAAGCGAGCTTCCAAGTCTTGGCTACAGGTATGGGCCATGATGACGAGGGAACTGAAAAGGTGTAGGTGGGGTAAAATATTTGTTGAAAAATGATAGGTATGAATGTGATAAGGGTGAAGAGATAAATCCAATGGAATAAGTCTCAAATAATGGTGCAACAAAATCCAGACTTTTTGTTTTTACACCTGTGGAGTTATACTCTGGTCTAAAGAATATTGCAGTGATGAAATGCCCAAATTCTTAATCAGGAAGAAATTTGTAATGATTTGGAAAATCGAATGCAGGAGACACATTTGCATGACAATAGATCTTGTCTATTTTTTTTCCATCCCCAAAGGTTAGGTATTCAAGGGTTCTACAGACAAGGGTTTTCCCTATGCTATAGATCTCTGATATACCTACAGGGTCCAACAGTAGTACTCGTCCCAATATCACAGGGCACCAACTAAGGAGTCTAGACCGTGCCCTTAGCTGTACTAATTGACTACCCAAGTACTAGAGAGTATCTTCCCGAGTGATGTTCTCGGTAGCACTATAGCAGTCAGGCAGAAGATCAATTTATCTAATGAGGGATTAAGAAAATATAGGTTGATTTGTATACAGGTTTTGTCTGATGCGCTACCACTCGAAGGGGTACCAACAGGGGTTACAAGGGTGGCCAACAGATGTGCGCTTAAGTACCACTTGTATTTCCTGCGTGTATGAGTCCCTGACCATGGTTTTATGCGCGTAACGACAGATCTTTGTAGCTTAAAGATGTCAGAATACATCTCTACCCTAAAAAAAAAATTAACCCACAATTTTCTATCGAGGAAAGTTATCTGATACCACTTGTGATATTCCATATATAAAAAAGTATGCAGAACATAAATAAAATGCTAGAAATGTAAGATGAACAACAATATAACTAGAACAAGACCACAATAATACCAAAATGATACCAGAATAACATCAAAAAGATCACTTTGATTACCGGGAGAAATGTTCACTTTCCTCTTCGAGGGGGAAACCTCCAGCAGAGCAAAGCTCTATTACAATAATATCCAAGAAAAAATTCATCATACCCTCGACTCCTATTTATACTAAATATGCCTATCAAAAGAACCATCTAGAGGAATATCCTTCTAGAAGCGAAAGATTCTATTAGGTCTTCTTACATTCGACTTGTTCTCCCTTATTGATAGGCCTTATTAATATTGACCTTTATTACATCGAAATATATTATTATATCTATGTGAGGGGTTAGGTCCCTAACACAGGAAGTCTTCCTCTCAATGTTCACCCTTATCATCATCCCTTTTCCTAGAAGAATGAAATCGAGACAAATGTTCAAGAATTGCTCAAAGCGGGTGCTATATGTCCTAGTACCAGTCCTTAGTCTTCTCCTACAGTCATGTTGCTCAAAAAATAAGGAACTTGGTTAATGTTCCCTGATGTTCACACCCTCAACAAACTCACCATCAAAGACAAATTTCCCATTCCTATCATTGAGTACCTTTTGGATGAATTGGGTAGTGTTTAGTACTTTACCAAACTTGATCTCCATTCTGGATACCACCAAATATGTATGAAAGAGGAATACATTTCCAAGACTAAATTTAGAACGCATGAGGGTCACTATAAGTTCTAGGTCATGTCATTTGGCTTGTGTAATTCCCCCTCCACTTTTCAAAGTTTCGTGAACCATGTCTTCTGTCCTTTTTTCCATCATTTTGTCTTAGTTTTATTTGATGATATTCTCATCTATGTTAAAACTTGGAAATCCCATCTCTCCCATGTGGATCAAGTTCTACATCTATTATCTCAGCACAAATGTTTTCTCAAATAATCTAAATGTTATTTTGGAGCCTTTGAAGTTGAGTAACTAGGTCATATTGTCAGCAAGGATGGTGTATAGGCGGATCCTAATAAAATTGAAGATATGAAGGATCGGTGTGACCCTAAAAATCTTAAAACATTGCATAGATTTTGTTACAAGGAAAATCTCTCTATGGCTAGGGGTAAACCACAACAGACGAAAATGAATGCATAAATCAATTATAATCTCAAGTATGCTATATAAAAAAATATGCTAACAAGACAAGATAAAAGTCCTACCTCATCCAAACGTTCGATGAAGTCCACCATTGAGCACTTGACCCAAATCAATATACCTGCAACTAGTCCTCAACAACCAAGCAACATAAGCATATGGTGATAATATATAATGTTAGCACATTGAATAGAATAATCCATCAACATTCATAACAAATACGCCCATGGAATAATAATTCAAATATTTTTGAGATATTAATTGGAAGAGAAAAGAGTATTTCTATTAAGATATAATCAACAGAAGTGAATGAGTTAAGAACTTCTGTGTCGGCACGGTTCGAAACCGAGAAACTAAGTTCCTTCTAGCTGGGCCTCCACCACTTCAATCCTCCACCAAAGGAAATCTCATATAAGAGAGACAAAGAAATTCTCAATCAATAAGGGAAGAGCTTGGGGGTTGAACAATGTGTTCAAACTTAAAGGACAAATGGATGCAGACTCAATGTGAAGTGAATAATTTCTCCAGAGTAACTTTTCTCTCAAAGTTGAATTCTTTCTCCTCTTTTCCATAGCTCGAATTTGGCCCATTTATATCCTTCAAGTGGAACTGAAGGGTCGAGTCGAGACAATTACAGTATATGGAAGGCTAAGGATCATTGATCTCGTGATGTGACATGGAAACCCGACACCATTTTTTAATTTTGGCACATTTCCCGATGTACGCAGGTTGTAGTGGTACAACCTGCATATACGCATGTCGTAATATAGGCAGGGCGCATATATGTAGAAAAATAATGTTTTTATCTCTGGGATTTATAAAAAGGGACTTCAAGTCTACATAGGAAAATGGAAAAAAGACCTTTGTGCAAGATTGCATAGGGTGAGGAAAATATTTCTATAACAGATGCCCCCAAATGTGTGAGGTCATAAGAGTATCTGTGATGGTTGAAATACATTACAAGACATGGAAGTGGAGTAATGGGGACCTAGTTGGAAGAACTAGTTGCTCATTACAAACTGTATTGACTTGCATACATGGCTGCCAATTTGAATTACACTGCAGATCCATGTGAAAATATACCAAACAACTGTCCATGGCCATGAATAGGAAAATAAAAATGTGGTTACATGTCAAAGTCTGTCATAGTCACGAACCAGGCCTAATAAAACCAGTCTCAAAATCAATATGAAGATATCTATATACAATGGAGTACAATTTGATCTCCCATAATCACTGAAGTCACATAGGTACTAGTCCAATGAAAAGGTAGCAACAACTCAGGAAAGATGCAACTATAAATTGATGTATTCAAGTCTTCTACGCAATCTGCCAAAGGTGCAAGTCTACATCATGTGAATAAAGGAGTTGAGGTCGAACACAATGACACTTCATTTGATTACCGGTCATTGAGGTATACGGTTAAAAAACATGAGATAGCCTACTGATGATGAAATTAGGTATCAAGGCACTGAGTACATTCTTACAAGTGTGAGTAAAGGTGTCAGGGTCAAACACTTGAAGAATCCATCGATCAGGAGACATTGATGTATTCCCAACTGTCGATGGTGAGAGAAATTGCCACTAATGACTGCAAGCCTCTAGGTACTCATATGACTCTAGGTCTCGTCTCCAGAATAGATGTGTTGAACTCGATGGAAGGAGACTTGCTGAAAGGAGAGCATTAAGGCATCTCTGATCATTCAACACGAGGTACACAGCAGGAGCTTAATTATTTGGAGGAAATCAGACGAAGAACATGTTCACGAATCAACGACCATGTGCGTCTTTCATGTGTGCCAGGTGCAAGCAGTACATGAAAAACACCCTCTGAATAGCATCCAATGAGGAAAATCACTGACAAAAGCGAGGAAACCACCAATAAGGCTAATGGAATCCAAGACATTGCACGAATCCCAATGTGTGAATATATGTCTTATCATCGAACATAAGGGAAACCACCCAGTCAACGACCAATGATGAAATGTCGACTGTTGGGTTCAAGGGTACCTACCAATGAGGAAAGTAGGACCAGGGTGCACAATAGGACTACAAATTCATGTGATTCTGAGACAAACTGAGGGTATGACCGACATGTAAAGTCAAGATTTCTGAGGAATGGATGACACAGGTTGATAGAAATCCTTTGAACAAGAGCATGAGACATATGAAAGACTCTGGTAGCATAGACTCAATGATGAAACCATCAGATGCAGGAGGCATCAATTAAATTCTCCATAGGGACTGGAAGAGTAACCACTCAGGGGAGTAAACTCTCTCTAATGAGCTCAGCTTCCTAAGGTCATGCAAAACCAAAAATATGATGACAAGTGGACTCAAAAAATTTGTGCTTTGTTCAAAGGCGACACAGTTGCTGCCAACATAAGATAATACTCCCTTCTCGCTTGTCTTTTTTTTTTTTTTCATAGTCAAATGAATGCTATGATACAGAGGAGGAAACAAGTCTCATAAGTAAGAAAAACTAGTTCCAACAGTGGAACATACTTATGCTCAATGCAAGGAGGTGCATGCGGGAGATAGACACTCGGGGGAATGTTCCCTCTTGGGTATAGGGTGTCAAGCTGCAAAGGATATAAAAAAGGATCTTCTTGGTTTAGGATGTAAAAATGCTGAGGAAGACAGTTTATAACGCAAATCTAGAATTGACAATAGGCTCAATACTGCAAGCAAGGGCATGACATGCAATCACAACTTAACGCCAAAAAATTTCCGTTTTCATTATCTTAGTCTACTTGGTTTGAAAAACTGATAAACTTGTACCAAATAAACGTCCTTTCAAATCCAATTTACGAGTGTGAAAGAGACAAGTTCACTGGGAAATATTTTTTCTTTTTGAAAATGAGTCAGAAAAGAGCTTAACTAAGACTCACGATATTTTAAAATCCAATTAACGAGTGTGAAAGAGACAAATTCACTCGGAAATATTTTCGCTTTTTAGACGAGTCGAAAAAGAGCTTAAATCAGACTCGTTGAGAGGTTTCTAGGCAACATGTCATGGGGGAGGCCAAGGCTCCCATGCTGGACTTTTGTGAAAGGTCAGAATCTTATGAGTAGCCGACACGAGCTTGGGAAAACCCAAAGCTCTCCAAGCCGAGGAGGATAAAGTGTTATTGGAGGTTACCTTCTCCATGATATATCAGATACCATCTCTTACTTGAAAGGGCATAGTAGGAGGAATTGGATAGTAGATACACCACAAGACCATCCCAGTCAAAGGGAGCATCTCCAATACTTGGAGGGAGAGTACTCGGGGAGAGTAAAACTCTCTCTTGTTTTGAAGGTGCAGTACTAGAAATGATAATGACATAGTATAGAAGGTATAGAACTAAAACTAGAAGAGCGGGATAGACCGAAAATTACATCGGCGCGACCACTTCTTCAACCATTGGTTGAATAGGATGTGAGACAACAAGGTTAAGAGACACATCACCCACAAAAACAGGAGTGGTGTCAGTCGAATATTGCATCGACACGACCGCTGGTTGAAAAGGATGCGAGAAAACAATGTCAACAGACGCATCACCCCCCAAAATATGAGTGGTGTCGGTCGAAGATTGCATCGACATGGCCATTGGTTGAGCATGATGTGAGACAACAAGGTTAAGGGATGCATCAGCCCCTAAAGGAAGAGGAGTGTCAGCTGAAGATTGCATCGGCATGACTATTGTATCAACCAAAGAAGGTTGGGAAGCCAAAGATGACTCAAAACCCAAAGGCACCCCAGGAAAGGACCACTCTTCTGGTATCAGAGTAGTAGCAAGGAATAAACGAGTAAGGTGATCTCCTTCGTAAATCCTACAAAGGAACTTGGTCTTACGACTTACACGTCTAGGATTCTCAATCATATAAATTCCCCTAGCATGACTTGCAGTGGTTGGTGACATGATCCCAGCATGACTTGCAAAGGCAAGTAGAAAATCTACAACATGACTAGCAAAGGTTGGTGATGAATCCCCAACATGACTAGCATAGGTTGGTGATGTATGTGCAGTGTGACTAGCAATGACTAGACTTGTGCCCCCAACATGACTTGTAGCGGCTAGTTGTTGGTATTCAACATGACTTGCAGAGGTTGTTGGCCAATCTCCAACATGACTAGCAGAGGTTGGTGATATAATTCCAGTATGACCTACAGTGACTAGAATTATGGCAGTGATGGGATGTGGAATTTGTGACCAAGGTTCTGGGAAAGACTGGTTTTGGGAAATTGCAGGCTAAGAAGGGTTCTGGTATACACCATGTCCCTGTCTAGAAGGATGGTATCCTCCTCCATACTGATTCATAAAGGGGGGTAAGGGAATCGACACTGAGGAATTCACTTGCGAAGACAACGCGACATGACAAGGGTTACTCATGTGAGGATATATTGTGCCCCCAGACGAAGGAACTTCGTGAAGGGAGTTTCCCATACTACAATAATGACTCCCTTCGGATGGAACACCAGAGGACATATGAAGGTCCTCCATGGAAAAAGAATTTGTAGGAACTGACATAGCGAAGGATAGATAGGTGGACGGAGTGTAATAAGTAGAATGACCACCCATTTGAGCACTCACTCCTAGAAAAGTGGATTCATAGGAAGGAAGATTCCAACCTCCTACCGTAAGATTTGTTTGAGGGATGTGACTCCCACCAAACGAAGAGGGAGAATAAGGAGGTGGCATGCCCCCAGACCCAAAACTAGGATTCAAATAAGGAGATGAGGCAGAGGATGGCAAGTGTAAAGACATGTCTGGCATACCATGAGAAAAATGATTTGAGACCCAAGGCATTGACTGGGTATCATAATTATGCATACCATTATGAAACACGGATGGATTCATCCCCATGAAATGAGTGAATGTCATGGGGGAGGTAGCATTAAATGAGGGAGCCAAAGGGACTCCACTATCCATGGTAATGAAAACTCACGACACAATACAAAATCCTAAGGCAACTAATAATCAAAGAGCACACCAAAGTAAAACAAAAGGCCAATATGCACACAAACAGGATAAAGTGGTTGAAAGGGACCTCCCTCTCTAAAGTAGGTATGTCTCGCCCAAGAGGGGCCTAAGACTCCGCTGCTAAATATTGGAGGAAACAAAATTAGTTATAAGGGCCCTCGTGGGATTAACAACCAGTCGGTCAGATCCCCCCAGAGAGGTAATCCTCCATAAAGGTTGTGTGTTGTCCGACCCTTATCTAATCTAGGGTACCTGCAGAATAACCCCTGCAAGTAACCTATGTGGTACCTAAGTCAAGCAATTAAGCAACCACGATATAACTGATGTACAAGCGAACATTCGTAAGTCAGGTCCATCGTATAGGCAGGGTAGAAAAGCTCGAAACCTTGAAAGAACTACCTCTCATGGAGGTAAGGGAACTAGCAAGATCCCCATATACGAATAGATCCCCAGAAATATATATGACGCTAAGAAAGTATCGGGGGGGTATCCCTTCAACCAACCTCACGCGACCTCGTGCTTAACTCCAGTGTAAGCGGAGCCTCCTGATATTACTTATTATACAATGGATTTCCCCACTCCCTTAGTCAAACACATATGTTGATTTAATAGCTTTGGATAATTTTACTCACAAAATCCTATTCCAAGGCTCTAAAACCTAAGTTAGTTTGTGTACCCTAGAAAATAAACTCGTTACTAATCAATTTTAAATTATAGCGTTAATTTTAATGTCCTTTCTTACTCAAAAGGTGCGGTTGTGAAACTAGTGATGCTATGACTTAGCAAGTAAAATAAATGAATATGAATACAATGCAAAGTCCTAACTTCAATTTCCAATAAATGATATGCTTTTCAAAGATGCACTTTTCAATTCAATTATGCAATTCTAAATAAAATGCAATCTTTCTTTACATGCACCAAGATAAATGACAAAGACTCAAGAGATCAAAATGCCAATCAATGTAAAATGCCTAATATTTTTGTATTTTCAATATAAGAGAATGAAAATGCAAGGACTGAACAACAACTTGATATAAATACTCTACTATGTATAAACATAGATAACCCAAGTAGAATATCAAGGAGCAAAACACCCAGCCCAAGGTGCAAGGAAAATAAAAATGAAAAGATGATGAGAAAGGCACCGCCCAAAAATTCAACCAAAGACATGTTTCCTGTCATTCCACAGACACTTAACAATCACCACAGAGACCCAAGAAGACTCAACAATCATCAAAACCTACCCAACAACCACCAAACCCAGCAATAAAGCAACAAAGGTTGATGTACGTGATTGTTCAAGGGAAAAGTGTGTATGTATGCATCTTGCAGAAGTACATCACACATATGTACACGACTATCAAGTAAAAACCCACATATATGTGTCAAAACACAACTAGGCTAAGGAAAAGGCTAAGAAACTCAGACTCTCGGTGAACATAGGTTGTCAAGCAATCATACGACAAGAAACTCAATATGAACAAGAGAAATCTAAGGAAAAAAAAACTCCAAACCCCAAAAAATAAGATTATATCCCTAGTATGGTCGCCAATTATGTTATGAGGAAAATCTCTTTATGGATAGGGGTAAACCACAATAGATGGAAATGACTGCAGAAATCAACTCTAATCTCAAGTATGCTATATAAAAAAATATGCTAACAAGACAAGATAAAAGGCCTACCTCGTCCAGACATTCGATGAAGTCCATCGTTGAGCACTTTACCCAAAGTAATATACCTACAACTAGTCCTCAACAACTAAGAAACGCAAGCATATGGTGATAATATGTAATGTTAGCACATTCAATATCATAATCCATCAAAAGTCATAGCAAATACGCCCAAGGAATAATAATTTAACTATTTGAGAGATGTTGATTGGACGAGAAAAGAGTATTTCTATTAAGATATAATCAGCAGAAGTGAATGAGTTACAAAATTCTGTGTCGGCACGGTTCAGAACCGAGAAACTAAGTTCCTTCTAGCTGGGCCTCCATCACTTCAATCCTCTGCCAAAGGAACGCTCATATAAAAGAGACAATGAAGTTCTCAATCAATAAGGGAAGAGCTTGGGGGATGAACAATGTGTTCAGACTTAAAGGACAAAGGGATTTAGACTCAATGTGGAGTGAATAATTCCTCCAGAGTAACTTTGCTCTCAAAGTTGAATTCTTTCTCCTCTTTTCCATAGCTCGAATTTGGCCCATTTATAGCCTTCAAGTGGAACTGAAGGGCTGAGTCAGAACGTTTCTAGTATATGGAAGGCCAAGGATCATTGATCTCTTGACGTGACATGGAAACGCAACACCATTTTTTAATTTTGGGCACATTTCCCGATGTACACGGGTTGTAGTGGTGCAACCTACGTATACACATGTTGTAATATAGGCATGGCACGTATATGTGGAAAAATCATGTTTTTAGCTCTGGGATTTGCAAAAAGGGACTTCAAGTCTGCATAGGGAATGGAAAAAGGCCCTTTGTGCAAGATTGCATAGGTTGAGGAAAATCTTTCTATAACAATTTTATGGGCTTAATGAGATATTATTACAAGTTTGTTTATAATTATAGAAAAAATACAATACCTCTCACTGCTCTCCTTGAAAATAATGCTTTCACTTGGACTCACACAACTGATCAATCCTTCCATGCCTTGAAAGAGGCTATGTGCATGATTCTTGTCTTGGCACTACTTGACTTCACCAAGAATGTTTTCCTAGAATGTGATGCTACAAGGAAATCAATTGGGGTAGTCCTTGTTATCGCATGGTTTGCATGAGAGGTTAAGATAGCTTGAGTCAGGGCTTGAAACCGGCGTAACAGGAGCTTCCCCACCCACTGCCACCTCGATGGGGGGCTCTTTCTATTTAGGAGGGCTAGTCCAAGGGAGNGTGGAATCTTGCAGAGCGCATTTTCCAACCATTTAGGGCGCAGCTCTTCTGGCAGTACATTTGGGGTTGCAAACGGAGCATCACGACAGATCCAAGGAAACCCTTCCGACCCAGTTCCGCATTTGGCGAGACGATCGTTTTGAGCCCTATAGCAATTGATTTCGTCAATGGAATCATTCGGAGCGCATCCAGTGTCCCAAGAGGTGTGCAAACCCCTAGGGGTTCAAATCCAGTACCTCAGACAGATCTGATATCCGACACTTATCCATTCCAGTCTAGAGGCCAGGGCGCTTCTATTGGAGCAGTTTTTGGCACATTCTGACGGTCTATCCTTCCGGACGAGTTTTCCAGCTAGTAGCGGTTACCGTATTTCTCCGAAGTCGCATATTTCTGTCGATCTATCCGTGCATGCATCAGATCTGCATTCATCTTCTGATCACGGGTATTTTTATGCTATTTGATTGTATTCCAATGACGATCCATGAGATCTAGCTGACGATTATACTCTATATTACCAGTGTGTTATTGTATTTCCATGCTTGAGTCGCATAATATATGTTATTGGGCAGTTGACGTTCTTTACTTCCGCATGCATCCTTTATATACTGTTTAAACCATAAATACGCAACATGCACATGCAATAACCAACCTACACCTTAAATAACCAACATGCACATGCAATAACCTTAAAGATCTCAAACACACAACTGAAATGCATCCAGAAACCACCAGTGTATCAGATCTGTAAGACAAAACATTGGATCAGTAGCAAATATCTTGATCAGTGACATCAAGGATATTTTAGTGGTATCAGAACTTTAGTCCTGCCAGTCGGGTACTAAAGACAATGAATACAGCAGGAGAACCAGATGGTCGTGAGCACGTAAGTGACGAATATGTCACTTACAACAGGCGCAGGGAAAGAAGGGATAGGCCTAACTTTCCTCCCTTCCCTCCCAGTTCAGAGGAAGAGGAAGAGGCACAC
>JZKD02S2379990.1:0-16864 GCA_000966675.3 Picea glauca | reverse complement strand
GAGTGCACTGGGGGCCCTAGATCTCGTCTAGGGTCTTAGCCATCCTCCAGGAGAATGGCTCTTGCAGCTGCTTAAAAATTTAACACTAGGGGCCGACTTTACAAATACCACCATACAAATACATGTTGACCAATCCACAAAAGGGGATTTGATCTTATACAAGACCCGACTTGATCAATCCACAAAATGGGATTTGATCTATACATTGACTCAAATATAAGTAGAATATTCTTCAAAGTTACAATAATTCAACACTCCCCCTTAACGAGAAGGGTGTTCTACTGACATGACTCAATGCAACATCATCAAGAGGAGGAGAGAGCAACATCATCATCAACATCTGGAACATTGACCAGCACATCTATAAATCATTGAAAGTTTTTCTCAACATCACAATAATAAAACTGGAACATCAACATCTATATGTGGCAACAGAATGAGGCAGGTGCATCTATGACATCTGTGGTACTCTGACAGATCGTCCTTATCGGACCTTCGAGATCTGCCCAGGAATCATAAGATTCCCTAGGATATAGAATCATAACTGAGCTATTGCTACTGACCACAGTTGGCATATACATGCACAGGTACTCTGACAGACCGTCCTTATCGGACCTTCGTGATCTGGCTAGGGATGATCAATCCCCTAGGATATAAAATCCTAACTGAGATACTCGCTATTGGTTAGGATACCATACTATCATTAGCATCACTCCCCCTTTCGAGGGAGGTCCTTTCAGACTAACCAAGCTTGTCTCGGAAGTACTCAAACTTCACACGAGATAGAGGCTTAGTCTACACATCTGCAACCTGCTCATCTGTGCCAACATATTGGGGCTTTACAACTCCCTTCTACACCATGTCACAAATGTAGTGATACCAGATCTTTATGTGCTTCGTCTTATCATGGAACATTGGGTTCTTTGTCATCTTTATGCAACTCTGGTTATCACATAGAATCATGGTAGCTTCCATCTCCAGATCGAACAGACCTGTCAACAATTTCTGAAGCCATATGGATTCACAACTGGCGGAACATGCTGCAATGTAATCTGCTTTTGCCGTGCTGAGAGCAATACTGAACTGCTTCTTGCTTTGCCATGAAGTCATGGCTGACCCCAAACTGGAACAACAACCTGAAGTGCTCTTTTTGTCTGAAGCACTTCCAGCCCAATCTGAATTAGTATAACCATATAGTCTGAAGTCATGATCACCAGTATAACAGAGACCATAATCCAACATACCGTTTGTTGATATTATGGTGGCTGCGGGAGGTATTAACCTCCACGTGTAACCTTTGACAAGACTAGAATATTCCAGGAAGCAAGAGAAACCCTAAAATGTTGGATAATAACCCTAAGAGACAAGTCAGCTCAAGAGAATATTTAATATTGAGTTATTAGCCTCCAGAAAGAGAAGTCCGCCCAATCAAGTGAGATAGAGCAGTATAAATAGAGGGTGCTAGAGCAAGTTTGGAGAGGGAGTGCAGTTGCAGCTGCTGCAATTGGCATTTTGGTTTTGGTTGGACTTTCTCTTAGTTATGGTTTGGATTTTCTCATGGTTATGGTTTGGAATTTTTGCTTGGTTTCTGGTTATTCTTGCTTGGTGCGCTACCCTTGGAGAAAGGTGCGCTAGCCTTGGTTGGCTATTGGTCTGCTACCAGAATTATTCTGTCTGTCAAGGTTAAGGTGCTGGACTGTGGCCTTTGTGCCTATGGTTGGGTGGCAATATTGATATATTGTCTATGGAAAAACGAGCACATCCCTTTATTTCTAACAGGTTATGGCCCACACTATCTTCAGATAGTCTAACCATTGGAAGATAGATCGAGAAGTTATTTGTTAAGCTCGTCATGGCACCAGTTATAGTTGCAGCTAGGTTTTCTGATTATGCAGCTACAACAAACCCTAACCCTTGTGTTCGTCCACTTCTGGTGAAGCATTTGACCTAATTCCTTAACATCCTAGTGCGCAGTAGCCTAGCGCACCTCTTGGTACTCTCAACCAACAAAAATGTTAGGTTTGAATATTTGGTCAAAGTCAAAACTTGATTGGTCAAAGTCAAAGGTTGATTGATCAAAGTCAAAGTCAAAGGTTGACTTTTGGTCATATTGATTTTGTGGTCAAAGTTCAAATTTTAGAGTTTCTAGTTTGTTCTAATCATTGAATCTTCTGATTGAGTTTCTAATCTCTTCTTTTCAAGATGGTATCTAGTTTCAGATTGGAAGACAAGCTGGACGATGCTACAAGGTTTCAAAGGTATGCACTTGTATTGCTATCTAAGTTATATCATTTAGTTAAAATGAGTGTGTTTGCAAGGAAAGTACTAGAGATCTTGTCCAAGCTGTAATCTTGGATTCAATGCATTCAGAAGAACAAGTGCACCCTCCATAGCAATTAAGGCTTTAGGTTCCAGGTTTGATTAAATTGTTAAGCTTCAAATTTGTGTATATCAAAGGTGATAGTTACTACATTACAAATTGTGAAAGCAATCTTTCAAAGATTCTATTATTGCTAGGTGCAATGAATACTCAATTGAATATGAATACTATTGATATAGATGCTTATTGTATTTGTTCGCAAGTTGAACTAACATCTCCTCTAGATAGATATTCCTGTTTGTTCTTGTTGCTCTTGTTTCGGGTAGGTACCCTTGTGAAATATGTTTGATGAACAATCCTTGCGGAAGCTGTCATATAAAAAGTTTATAAGGATGGCACAACTGCCAGATGGGCAACAATCAAAATAGATAGAAACAAACTTAAAGAGACTCAGAGGAGTCAAACTCGAAGGAAGTCAGAAATCAAAAGGAAACCAAAACATGCTTGTGACACTTTGTAGAAAGCAAAGAGAGATGCACCAGACAAAAGCATGGACTCTCTCAGATGGAATCAACTGATCACAAAATTCCAAAAGAAAGGCATGCATATTGCTCATTCAGGCATGAAGTTGGGATTAGGAGGGAGCTAATCCCCAACGACATGATCCATTGAAGAATCCATGAATACCATGAAGTATCCGTCCATGTTCTTCATTGGAAGTATCCGCCATGATAAGCAACACATGTTCAATTTGACTCTAGAAGAAGTCTTCTTCGAAAACAAGCCTTGAATATCCTTGGTTGTCCATCTACATTTATGTTCCTATGGCGGAAGGTTGGAGCCTTCAGGAAAGAAGGGCATGTAATTTGTAGAAGATTCCATGGACTCCAACATTGAAGATAAACATGAGGAAGAACATGAAGATTCCAAGAAAGAAAGAAAAGTCAGAGCAACCAATTGAACCAGTTTGAACCCACTAGAAGCAGTCAAGCAGAAGGAATGGAAGGAAGTTGTGATGAAGAACAATGTATGTGAGAAATTGTTAAAAAGACTTAAGCATTGATAGATACAAGGTGAGACTCAAAGCTAGAGGGTTCTCCCAGTAGGAGGGAGAAGACTACGACGACAACTTGTTCTAGTAACCAGATATACCTCTACCTAATCCATTATATCTTTTGCAGTATCCATGGGTTGGAGTTTACATCAGATGAATGTAAAGACTGTTCTTCTCAACAGAGTAATTGAAGAAGCGTATGTAGAACAACCTCAAGGTTTTGAGGTATACCAGAAAGAGACCCTTATATGCAGATGGAAGAAGACCTTGTATGGATTCAAGCAAACTTGGTGCAGAGCCTCTCATGTACAACAAAAGTGTGGTGAAAACTTGCTATGACAGAGGAAGTATATTGAAATGGTTCTTCAGAAGTCTGGGATGGCGGATTGCAAATCCATGGCAAACTGCCATGATGACAGATCTGAAGAAGTTGAGAGACTCTAATCTAGTAGACTCGTCTCTATATCGACAATTGATTGGCTCGTTATTGTATTTGGAAAATACTCAGCTAGATATTTGCCTTGTGGGACGTTTGAGTTATGATATACATTTGCATGGATTTATCGATTCAGATTGGGCAGGGAGTGCAGATGACAGAAGAAGTGCTACTTGGATATGTTTCTGTTTGAGCTTTGCCACGATGTTATGGGTTAGCAGGAAACATAAGTTTGTTGCACTCAACACTGCAGAAGCAGAGTATATTACAGTTTGTGATGCTTGTACGGAAGCAGTGTGGCTCCGTAAGTTGGTTTCTGGACTGTTTGATCAGTTGCTGAATTCGACCGTGATATATTGTGATTATCAAAGCTATATGAAGCTTTCAGAGAACCCAGTGTTCCATGACAGGTCGAAGCACATTGAGATCAAGCATTATATTCTTCGTGATAACGTCTAGAGGGGAGAAGTGGTTCTCGAATCTCCAGTATATCTCCACAGATGAGCAGATAACAAATATTTTGGTAAAGCCTCTGTCCAAGATGAAAAGATTGCGTACTTACGGGACAAGCTGGGGCTCGTGGAGACGACTTCCTTATTGAAAAAGGAAGAGATTACTCTCAGGTTGGGAGGGAGCACTGATATGTTATTGATTTATGGGCAGTGATTTTCCAATTCGGAAAATGGTCCAGGTTGGGCAGTCACCTTCCAGTCTAGAAAGTGGTCCAAGATTTTTGACAGACATGCATTTTCCAGTTCGGAAAATGGTCCAGATCGGACTATCATTTTCGTAATGAAAATGGTTCGATAGATTGTTGATGTAACATAGACAACGATTCCCCTTGTTGCCAGTGGGGGAATGGTCTAGTACAATCATTCTTCTTGGCAGTCACTTTGAGTAGTGGTCAAGTAGAATGGTCTGCCTCATTGGGCAGTCATTCTTTCGAAGTTCACAGTTGTGAGCAATTTCGAAGAATGGTTCGTTTTGGAGGTTGGTGTAGGACAATCATTTCCATAGGAAATGGTCCAGACAGTCATTCCCTAGGGAAAACTCATTCTCTCCAGGTTGCACTATGATTAGTGCCGAAGGAATGGCTCGGTTAGGTGAATGGTCCAGGTTCAACAATTAGGGACATGCATTCCCTAGGGCAGACTCATTCTCTCCAGGTTGCACTATGATTAGTGTCGGAGGAATGACCCAGTTAGGTGAATGGTCCAGGCTCAGAAATCAGGGACAGTTATTCTTCTATGCTTGGGAAGAATAGTCCAGATTGCCCATGGCTGATGTTTTACTTTCTGAGGGAAGATGCTCTTCCAGATCTCACAGATGTGAGTGGAAGAATGGCCCAGATGATTCAATTTGTATCATGATATTGTTGATATCAGACGATATGATTTTTGTGGAGACTGTATGTCTCTGGACAATAGTTGTATGCTACTGTGGTGGATGTGATTCACTGGTAGTGATTATGTGTCACTGGTTAGTAGCCGCGTGCTACTAGGAGTGGTTGTGTACCATTGGGTAGTAGTTGTGTACTATTATGGATGGACACAGTGGTGTTCTATTGGATGGCATTGTTCTGATTGCCATGGAGACTATCACTTGTGTTGGAGATGATTGCCAGTTAGATGGATAGTCAGTGTGTTGATGGACAAACATTCTCCAGGTGGAGAATGGTCCAGGTTGAAAGATTACTGGTGGACAAACATTCTCCCTGTGGAGAATGGTCCAGGTTGAAAGATTACTGGTGGACAAACATTCTCCCCGTGGAGAATGGTCCAGGTTGACAGATTGTTGATGTACTATGGACAACTATTCTTCTAGGACATATGCTCGGATTAGAAGAATGGTCCGTCTTCCTGAGTTCACAGTAGTGACCAGAGTAGAGAGATTGGTACATGACAGATATTTTCCCTAAGTTCACAGTAGTGGCCGGAGGGAAAATGGTCCAGGACAGTCATTCTTTTAGGACGTAGGTCTGGATTAGAAGAATAGTCCTTGTAGCCCATGGCGAGGATTCCAGCATGTTGGAACAATTATTCTTCTAGGACATATGTCCGGATTAGAAGAATAGTTCTTGCATCACTCTATGGAGTGAGTGACTTATTCAACATCATGCCCGATTGCTCAGATGGAGTATGACTTCGAGAGATGATGCAGTTGATGCTATCAAATGATACTGATAGTGATGATATTGCTCGTGAGTTGATCGACGTGATCATGAGATAGCCTGTGTGGCTATGATGATGATCCCAGCTGAATGGTTTGTTTGTGCAAGACCATTACCTTTAATACCTCCCTAGCTAGGAGGGAGTGTTGATATTATGGTAGCTATGGGAGGTATTGACCTCCGCGTGTAACCTTTCACAAGACTAGAATATTCCGGGAAGCAAGAGAAACCCTAAAACGTTGGATAATAACCCTAGGAGACAAGTCGACTCAAGAGAATATTTAATATTGAGTTATTAGCCTCTAGAAAGAGAAGTCGACCCAGTCAAGTGAGATAGAGCAGTATAAATAGAGGGCGCTAGAGCTCATTTGTCACTCTCACCCTCACAACTGCATAAGGACTAATGGTGCGCAAGTTTGGAGATGGAGTGCAACTGCAGCTGCTGCAATTGGCATTTTGGTTTTGGTTGGACTTTCTCTTGGTTATGGTTTTGACTTCCTCATGGTTATGGTCTGGACTTTCTGCTTGGTTTCTAGTTATTCTTGCTTGGTGTGCTACCCTTGGAGAAAGGTGCGCTAGCCTTGGTTGGCTATTGGTCTGCTACTAGAATTATTCTGTTTGTCAAGGTTAAGGTGCTCGGGGGTGGCCTTTGTGCCTATGATTGGGTGACAATATTGCTATATTGTCTATGGAAAAACGAACACATCCCTTTATTTCTAACACCCTTAAGGTATCTCATCACATGCTTTGCAGCTACAAGGTGAACACGTTTGGGTTCCACAAAATATTGACTCAAGGTGTTCATAGCAAAGCATATATCTGGTCTAGTATTCGTCAGATACATCAACGAACCAATAATCTGTCTGTATAGAGTAGCATCAACTAACTCTGACGAAGTATCAACCAAGAGCTTCAAATTTGTTTCCATGGGTGTGGCCATGGCTTTACATTCCAACATGTCAAACTTCTTCAGTGTTTCAACTGCATACTTCCCTTGGTTAAGGAAGATCTTCTCTGGGCTCTACCAAACTTCAAGACCTAAGAAATAATGCATCGAGCCTAGGTCTTTCATCTCAAATTCTGTAACGAGCTTCCTTTTGTAATCTGTGATGAGCTTTTCTTCTCCTGTCAAGAATAAGTCATCCACATATAGTAGCAATACAACTGGCTCATCATTCGTAACCTTGAAGTAAAGATTAGAATCAACTTTACTCTTGGTAAAGCCCAAGCTCGTCAGGAAACTGCCAATTTTTCCATACCAAGCTCTCGGAGCTTGCTTCAACCCGTATAAAGCTTTCTTCAACCCGTAGACATGATTTTTTCTATCTTCAACTTCAAACCCTTGTGGTTGTTCTATGTACACTTCTTCAATAACACCATTTAGGAAAGTTGTTTTCACATCCATCTGGTGCAACTTCCACTTCATTTTGGCTGCAAGAGCTATGATGGTTCCGATAGAACTTAGAAGTGTATCTTGCTACAAGAGAAAATGTTTCTTCATAGTTAATACCTTCCTTCTGAGAAAATCCACGAGCCACAAATCTTGCCTTATATTTTTCAATACTTCCATTTGCTGCATGTTTTATTTTGTATATCCACTTGGAAGATACCGCATCTTTGTTCTTTGGCTTGGGAACCTACTCCCCACACATCATTCTTTATAATGGACTGGTATTCTTCTGTCATCACATTCATCCATTCTTTCTTTTGAACAACTTCTTCAAAGCAAGTAGGTTCCTTATCTACAAAATCACACATCAAGGCCACATAGCTGGAGAATGGCTTAGGCTTCTTGCTTTGTATCATGGTTCCTTCTGGGGCACCATACTTCTCTACATCTTGAATAAGTTCTCTCGCCCAAGCTGGCTTTCTTTTGTGAGAGATTGTCATATGAGGGAGGTTCTTGAGATTCTATCATATCATGATCTTCTGGAATCTCATCATCATGGGTAACTGCAACTCCCTTCATGGGTTCTGCAACTCTGAGAGCTACATGTTCTTCATACACTTCTTCTAACTGGCATTTCCTTGATCTCTTGAGTGTTGCATCTTCATCAAATGTTATGTCTTTGATCTCAATATGATGGTAACCTGGTATGTAGATTCGGAAGGCCTTAGAGACCTCACAATATCAACAAATATTCCCTTCTTTCTTGAAGGATCCAACTTAGTTCTCTTTTCTTTCGGAATGTGTACAAATACTGGACAACCAAATATTTTGAGATGGCTTACTTCTGGCTTCTTTCCGACGAACATTTCTTCGGGGGTTTTGAATCCAAGTGCACTATGGGATAATTTGTTCTGGACATATACTGCTGTTCTTGCTGCTTCAGCCCATAAGTGCATTGGAAGATCTTGATCATGAATCATAGTCTTTACTGCTTCCATAATCATCCCGTTCTTTCTTTCTGCTACACCATTTTGTTGAGGATTATAGGGAGTGGTGAGCTCCGTCTTAATCTCGACATTTCTGCAAAAGCTTCCAAATTCATTTGAAGTGTACTCTCCTCCATTGTCTGACCTGAGTTTCTTGATTTTTCTTTTAGAGAGGTTTTCTACCAAGGCTTTGAATTCCTTGAACTTTCCAAGTACTTCATCTTTTGACTTCAAGAAATAAACCCAAGTTTTACGAGAGTAATCATCAATAAATGATATATAATATACATACCTGCTTAGAGAGGTTGATGGCATTAGACCGCATACATCTGAGTGGACAAGTTCCAAAATTCTTTTTGCTTTATTGTCGCTCTTTGGAAAAGGTTTTTTGTGTTCTTTCCTTGTGCACATCCCTTGCATACACCTTTGTGATCAACCTTTACTTTTTGTAAACCTGTAACTACCTTGCTCACATATGGTAAGGCTTTGTAGTTGATGTGAGCTAGCCTTCTATGCCAAAGTTCATAAGGACTTTCAGTAGAATGAGTCAATGCTACATCTGAGTGAGCCTTTAACTTGTACAAACCACCTTCTTCTATTCCAATAACAACTGCATCTTCTATAGTTTTTACATAAGAACTTCACCATCTACGAATGCACAACCCTGAAACCTTTCTTATCTAGAGTAGAAATAGAAAGTAAGTTCTTTTTCAAACTTGGTACATAGAGTACATCCTTCATTCTCATCGGAGTTGCCGAATCAAGTTTGTAGGTGGCTTCTCCCAATCCTTTGATTGGTTACTGATAATCATCTCCAAGTTAAACTTTTTAGGAGGAGTTTTTCTCTACAAGATTGGAGAGAGTGTTCTTCTGACCCGCCATGTGTTTAGAGGCACGACTATCTATGAGCCAAGTATCCTTTCCAGGTGTCACAGATCTTGAGAGAGTGGAAAACAAAACATATTCTTCGATCTCTTATTTAGCTAACTTCTTGGGTGGCTCATCATCTTCAGTTGTATGGGCATGATGTCTTTTGTTATTTCTCCTCTTATATTCTTCCCTTTTGGCAGGACAATTCTTAGCAATGTGTCCCATCTTATCACAATGATAACACTGGTCGGAGGAGAAATCTTTTTGCCTTCTTTGACCTTTATGATATTTCTGGAATCTCTTTGGAGAGTGAGACCCTTTATGAAAGTGAGTCTCCTTTTGAAAATGAGACTTTCCCTTTCCACCCTTAGCATGAGTAGCTAGGGCTTGATCTTCATCTCTTAATAGAATGACTTCTCGGTTAGCCACTCTTGCTTCTTCTTGAACACATTCTTCCCATAAAATGTCAAATTGGAGTTTCTCTTTTCTTGCACAAATAGTTTGGATGAAGGCATCCCAAGGTCTTATGAGACCATTAAGAGTTGTCATCACGAGTTCATCTTCATCTAACTTGTCTCTAATTGTCTCTAACTGTTCCTTGAATTGAGAAACCCTAGAGAAATAGTCTTGAACCGTTTTTCCTTTTTGCATTCTTGTATTCTTGAGTTGGGTTCTCAAGTTCATCTTCCGGTTGATGTTCCTTCCTTCATACATTCTGGTTAGGGAATCAAACATATCTTTTGGAGTATTCTTAGAAGACACTTAAGAGATCAAGTGATCTTTAATAGAATTTGCAATTATTCTTTTAGCCCTAATCATATCCTTCTTGTACTTCTCTTTGACTTCATCTTCTTTTGGCTCTGGTACATTTTCTTTTATGAATTTTGCAAGGTCATTCTCTTCAAGAATGAGTCCAATTTTGTACTTCTAGGCACATAAATTTTCCACACCTTCTAACTTGTCAACAAGCTTGGTGCTTGTAGACATCTTGACCTGGAGCTAAGAAAATGACCAGAAAATGAAACTGAACTTACCAGGAGATGCTCTGGAATGAGAGAGTTTGTTGGAGCAGATCGTTTATGAAAATTCCAAGTTTTACCCCTTGAAACTTGACCTGCACAATTCTGGACTGGTACTGGTTTTGGTTTCTTGGTTTTCTGGTACTAGTCAAAACTAGGGTTTGACTTTTCGAAGAATCCAGCCATTGAAAAGGTTCGCTCAAGTTGCCAAAAGATGCGCTAGGGCAAGGCACACTTCCCAAGGTGGTCTTTGGTAAAAAAAATCGTCTTCAGTAAAAAGCCCTAATTTTCTTGTACGACAACAAAAACGTTTAGATACCTAGTGAAAGATGCTCTATTCAGTCTAGCTCTGATTCCATGTTAAGTTTTTACTGCTGTTATTAGATTATTTCCAAATTTCATGAGCATTCAATGTATTTCCAAAAACAACAGCATAAAGAGGATCACTGAAAGAAACACAATCACAAGGTACACGACATTTTATCCTGGGAAACCCTCATGGGGAAGAAAACCCGACAAAACTTCCTCTATAATAGATTGCTAGTACAATGCCCAGACTAAGACCAAAACACCAAGCATGCGCCTCTCTTCTCCTTCGTTAGACTTCTTCCTGCAACTGCAACTGTCTTCAAGATATGCGCACTAGATGAGTGAGTGTGTGTATTCAAATGAGACACCATCCTCACATATAAATACAAGTTGTGAGGTGGCGCAAGGGTTGTGCCTCTTCACTTGGTGGAGACGACTTCTCTTAGAAGTGGCTAAAACCACTTTACAATTACCAGGGGCTGACTTTACAAATACCACCATACAAATACATGTTGACCAATCCACAAAAGGGGATTTGATCTTATACAAGACTCAACTTGATCAATCCACAAAAGGTATTTGATTTATACAATAATGACTCAAATATAAGTAGAATATTCTTCGAAGTTACAATAATTCAATAATTTATTACGGAGCTTTAAGGAATTTTTACAGTGGAGAATTTTGAGCATGAAAAGACAGATTTGCTACAGCCAACTTATCTCAAGTTAGCATCCTTTTTTGCCTTGGAATTCGAGTCAGCAGTTGTCTTGGAATCTGCGCCCTCAATTCGGAAGAACCTCGACCCTCCTGTAGCTGCAAGTGCGCCCTCCTTCCTTAGTTGGTGTGCCCTTCAAGTGTGCCCCTCATCAATAGATAGTGCACCCTCTTCCTCTTAGCAAGTTTGCCCTCTTCCTCACGTCTCCACAAAATTGCCTTCTTCTTCTTCTCTTCACTCACTCATGCAAAGAGAACAATAATGCGCCCTTCCTCCTTCTCATCTTTTCCTTTAGCCTACTCATTAGCTTGACTTAGAGATCAAAGGCTAGGATTAAATCTTAGCTTTCCAAGATCAAGGGTGGGGATTAAATTTCCCCCTTTACTTAAGTTCCCTAAGTCACTTTATCGTTAATGAGTTCATAAAGTCGCTTTGACTTTATAAATTAAAGTTAAGTAAGGGAGGGGTACTTTTCCCCCTTTAGTGCTAGCACATCAATAACACTAGGGGACCACTTCCCAAGGTACCAAAAACTTAACATGTAAGGCTACTGGTAAAATGTTAGAACATGTAGTAGATGAACAATAAGAAGAAATGCAAGATCTAAGGAACAAAGTGATAGAGTTAGAAAGAGTATTGAACCTTGAAGCTTTGTTAGCAGAACTTCTCACTACCTCGATGCTTGAAGAGATTCAAAAAGACCATCCAAGGAAGTTGAATAGAGTGAAAGCTACTGAAGCATTGGTATTTTCGTGTAAGGAGAGCTGTCTCAATTAACGTGGAAGATAGGATGACTTTATTCTTAGATCTTTGGCAAGTTATGAATGATGCCTTTATCTTGCCCAAAGGATGCTCAAAGAGATGCTAGAAACATAACTCAAGAAGGATGAGGCATTTTGTGAAACTTATGTTGATACTTTTGTCAAAAAGATGAGGACTATAAACATTCACTTGAGGCAAAGGGACAATCTCCCATTTGGATAGCAAGCTCACCAAGATGCAAAGATGTTGGGATAGTAGGATTAAAATCATCCAACAACTGATTGTAGCTTGTGATGGTCTGAAGCGTAGGAAGTCTCAGGTGTTTTTCAAAATCTTTGAAGTCATGAAGACATTGGAGGGTCTAACCCTCTTCCAAGATGATAAGCTAATTGCAAAGGGAAGAATTCCAAGTTGGTTTGGTGGAAAATAATGTTTTTTTGGGGGTGCAATTCGATAGTATTACTTGTGTTTTTGATATTGAGGTTAAGAAAGGGTTAACAAACTTTGTAGTTGACAATGTGGAGAAAGACTCATCGTGCTAGGTTGTTATCGTACATGGCATCTAAGATGATTTGCACATGCTGAAGGTTAAGGAGGAGTTTACAGTGCCCCCACTTTGGAATTATATTAAAACTTGGGTAGATCAAGTCGTCAATGCTGGCCTCCAAGTCATTGTAATACTCCCATTTTTGACCCCAAAATATGAATGTAAATATACTGAATAGTTGCTTGTATGCTAAGATCATATGTGAACCAGTGTATTAAAACTTAGTTGACTGGGCTCAGTCGAATTGACTGAGCCAACCCCAAATCGGTCCGACTCGACCCTCTTGTTGATTCGGGTGACCGGTTTGGTGCTGAACAGACTGAGTCAAGGCCTGACTCGGCTGGTTTAACACCAATCCGGTCAACTCAATCGAGTCAAGGCTTGACTCGGCCGAGTCAAGACCTTTTCAAATGCTTGTCATTATTAAGGGTTTTGGAAATCATGGAAGGAAATGTGCTTCACTCTCTAGAGATTCAGGTGTTGGACATTGTTAAATGTGACCATTTGTATTAAATCAACCAGCCAAGTTATGCATATCAATTAGCAGCACAAATGGCATGTTTAATTTTTCTAGTAGATGGCAGCTATTTTTTGACAGTTTTATCTGTTCCCTAACTATACTGAATACGACAAGCAATCTGTTATTGGAGGGTATATTCAACAAAGAATACCTCCTCATTGGAGTGTATATTCCTGCAAAAATACCCCCTCATTGGAGTCTATATTCAGCAATGAATGGAAGGATATAAGCCCGCATGTAAACGAAGAACTAAGATATAAATCCAGTGAAAAATGGATAGAGAAATTTGAAACCTGGTCAGCATGGCTGATTAAGCACATATAATGACGTGGGCCTTACATGGTATATACAATGTACATGAGTAGACTTTGCATATTTTGTCTCTAATGGTTTGGAATCTTTAAAATATATTATTTTTATTAATTTAAATGTTTTCCGTATTTTTTAGTAAAACTGAGTCATTGGAATCAAATCAGTCTGAGTCAATCTCGAGTCCAAGTCCGAGTTTTAAAACATTCATGTGAACTATCGTAGTACATTTGATTATAATATGAAAGCCCTATTTGTTGCAAACGAAGAAGGACTAGAAAGAGATGGGGGCCTATGATTCCACTAGTGGGGAAAGTGAAATGGGGTTAAGGGCAGATGACCTTAGTGAATTATTTAGTCTAAGTTCTTAGACCATGGCTGATAAACCTTAGCTAGTGATATATTCTAAGTCCTTAAACCTTTGATTATTTACCTTGATATAAGTTATCCTAAGCTTGGGATTAGAGGTGAAATGTGGGCTTATCATGAAGACCACGTGGCGTGTGAAGGGCATGGAAATATAATGTTGGGAATTTGAGCATGTAAGGGTATGATTATGATTATTATTGTATTGGGAGGGCACAAAGTATGGTATAGGGTGTGATGGTACTATGGTACTTTGTAGTATACCTTCATGTAGGATTATGGTGTTGCCCAATGTACTTTTGGTAATGATTATTGTGTTGTTGCGAGATGGAAACCTATCCTACAACTGAGAATCCTTGGAGTCCCAGAAGAGAGATTCCCTGGCCAATCTGTGTTGGAACAATAGAAAGGAATTGGGATAGCTTGAGGAACTGTGTAGCAGAGAAGGGGATCCTGTTCCTAATGTTGTGCAGGCTGAGGGGAGAAGAGTGCTGGCTGATTGGGATAGTTTTAGAGGGGTGTTATCTCTTAGATCTGCTCTGGGCAAACCTAGGAAACAACTATGAGTAATTATCCTAAGGTCACTGTTAATTTCTCCTTCGTTCAGGTTGGTGGTTCTCCAATCACAGGGGTCTGTCCCTAGTGTTCATGGACTATCAACACTTAGAAATTTGTGTGGTTAGTATGAGTGATCAACACACAAAGTAGTTGCTGTTGATATGCGTGCAAGTAACCAAGGACCCAAGAAAGCTTAAATTAAATAATATAAGAGATTACACTTCACAACAGCTAAACTATGAAAGATGAAAGAACAGATGGACATGCGCTTTAAGTGAATAATATCAAAGTAAAGGCACTCAGGCCACCCAGACCACTGTAACGAAAACTTAGATTATTCCACCAACAGATTTGAAGAGCTGTAACACATAGCATAATCAAACCCTATTTTGCAGTGACCAAAAGACTGTTTGCATCGTGATGACAAGTACAAAACTGGCTGCATAAATAGCACAGCACAGAGTGGAGGCAGTAATGAAAGAAAGAAAAGATGGAAGAGAATGCTGTTGGCTGTAGAGTGTTGCTCAATGATCTCTCTCCCTATCTGTCCTTTTCATGCTGTCTTTATAGAACCCCAAAAACTCTAGACTAGGACAACCTAACCATGCACTCTCATAGACACAGCATTGCTAAAAATAATTACACAGTACTGTTATGTGGCTGTCTACTGGCCACTACAGTATCTATATCTTAGTGTTAACACCAGTCGAAAAGATATTTAAGGCCAAATCTGTGCATGGAAAAGCTGGCCACTAGCTTTTGCTGTTAACTGTCACTAAACTGCAAAGTATGGACCCTTTACAAGTTTATTAACAATGTCCTAAGCTCCAGTTAAGTGCTGTTTCAAAAATAGACCTGTTTTATTTCCAAACAGTCAGAGTTGTTTTAGTGGATGATTGTGCTGGAAACTGTAAGGTAGGTGGCTGATCTGACAGAAGACTGTCTTGCTGCTGTTTGTCAAGTTTTTGGGAGGAAAACTGTTGTAAATGGACTGCTAACTCACCAAATCTACCAGTATAGACTGCTGCCCTGTCCATTCAACAATAAATCATGGCTCAATGCAAACTCTCAATCAAAATTTCCATTATAAACTGGAGGTTGACCTAGCATTTAAAAATAGCAACACTGCCTTTACAACAATAAATTTTTAAAAATAAGCTGATATGTCAAAATAGAAGACTAGGTCATCTCACATGTAGGCTGGTTAAAGAGGTCAACTTAGTCAAAGATAGAAAAATGCCAAGATCCTTTAGCTGACCAATGATAGCAAAGTGAATTAGGAAACTAGCCAAATTTAACAAGGTGAATTAGGTTTCCAAATTTGGTGAAGATCATCCCCTGGTAAATTTAGAATTGAAGTCAAAGGATAGGATATAGCTTGGTTTAGATAAATTTAACAAATACCAAAAGTACCAAAGGGGATCCAAATAGAATTTGGAGATGGATAAGCTCAACATTAATTTGACCTAGGGTTTGCCTCATGAGACAACCCTCCTAATGATTGCCACGTGTCACACTGAAACACTTCCACTTGCTTAATTCAAACCCATTCATGATTACTCACTGGAACCAAGAGTCTAGAGCCCATACTCGCTAAAAATAGTAATGCTAAATATAGGCATGCCAAAAATAACAGTCAGACTCCTAAAAAATAGGAAATATGGAAAATGAAGGGAATTTCTATGAGATTGCTGCCAACTATAGCACGCCTAAAATTAGTAGCATCTCGGATGTCCATGAAAATAATCTCATCAATGTCGTTTTTTGCAAAGGATCCAAATATATGCTCAGAATAGACATTCTAAAAACCCTAAAACCCTAATTGCTAAAAATAGCATTGCTATGAAAATGCTTGCATGTCGCCCAAAAAAATTTCATTGGTATCATGAGCTTGCGAGGACCAATAATTTGTGATCAACTCCGATAAGCGGACCTCAGAACTATGACTCCTAGAAAATGGGAAAACTACCAAAAGTAGCAATTTCCTTTAAATCTGGTGAATATGCCTATGAAATGGACTCTCATCATTGTGAAATTTGATGCACTTGCCACTGAATGCCAGACTGGTTAAAGCCAGCTGGATCTTTAACCCTCCAGTTGCACATGCAAATTTGGGGGTTAAAAATGGTGACTCAAGGGGACGGGATCCCGCTGTGGGATGTTGAGAACCTCAAAATCTTTGTGCTCTTCAACGCTAACTAATCGATATTTGGAAAATGTGGCTTATAGACCAATGTGCCTGTCTATTGGGCAATAGAGTCAAATGCATGGTCCCTTGATTGATCTGTTGTAATGAGGACCTAACCATACATGCCCATTTGCAACTGAAACTTGAAACCCACCTATCATGTATGCTCCTTGCATTGGAAAATGGGCTGAAGTCGACAAATAGGGGAAAGCCACCTAGTTAGATGCTAATTAGAAAACAACTGCTAGGTGCAAATGAACCCACCAATGAGGCTAATGGGCCCTCTTTCCGCCTTATACAAATCTGGGAGACGTGGAAGAAATCTTCAATCCAGAACCAAAC